>JAAVTZ010000092.1:0-215886 GCA_014898835.1 Fusarium lateritium | reverse complement strand
TAGTAGTTGGGTCGGTGACGACCAGCGAATCCCCGCTGTTGTATGTTTTTGACCTTTTTGCCGGAGCCTGAAGAGACCCATCCGGTGAGCTATGATACGTATAGTACCCAAGGCTAGATTAACAAGTACTGCTGAACTCATAAGGTCATTCACTCTTGAGTCCGTGACTCGGTGTGAGCTATAGCCAGAGTTGTTACTGCTCCACTATGTTAACTGTGATAATGACGACAGTCTACTAACTTCTGTACTAAGGACCTGTCTTTTGTAGTTTCTTGCTGCTCTGCTAATAAATTAGCTTCGGCTTGTGAAATTGAAATGGCTTGAATTATTATGACTTGAAAGGAAGAGAAATAAAGAATTAGGCTAATGCAATTATCTATTGATGCAGTCGTGTAAGGACGATGTACCAAACACGAAATATGCTTCGCCTTGAGCAATACTTATCACCGGCGAAATCTCAGAAGATTTCACCTACCCATCCAGTGAGGGGATCAAATTTTAATAATAAGCCTTATGGGTTATTTGCTATAAGTTGGATAATGGTAATAAAATGACTATTTTTCGACTATTGCCAGATGTTTACAGGCTACCTTAAATGACAAGCTTAAGCTATGCCTAATCAAGCTAGATACAGTGGCCGACCCCATGGCCCCACATTTATCCAGCACTCAAATTCAGCAGGCCGTTGGCAATCTTATAAGAGCTCAAGAAACACCTTTAATAATAACAAGCCGGACTGGAGCGTGAATAAGCGAGCCAACTGACTGCTACACCATACCCAGTCTTTCTCTTCGGTTATAGAGCTTGGAAGGAAGATAACTAAAAAAGGTGTGTCGGATCCGCTTTTGGCTTACTTGATCAAACCGGAAAACTGATAATAGTACCACTATACCGAGTAAAGGCAATGCGGTAGCGAAATATACCCAAAATCTATCATGACCAGGCGCGTAACTATCAGACATACTAAATAGACTCGCGACCCACGCCAAAGATGCGAATTCTAATGTAATATATGTCAAACGTCGGACGTTGACAGCTTCAAGAATAGAGCGCCGAGAATCAAGTAACTGTATCATTGATGTTGCGACTGTTACCATCTGTTCGAGCGCCTGGTTATAATCTTGGAATTGACTTTGTAAATAGCCAATGTCTCTGAGGACCATGTTCCAGGCCATTCGGTCAATCGTTTGATCTTCGTGCTGTATGCAGAACTCGACAAACTCGGCGACAAGAGTTAGTTTATGTCGACTCTGTTTGATCCGGCGTCTCCATCGTTGCAAGTCGACAATGTCATCACCATGAAGACGACTCGTGATATCATGAAGAGAGTATTCGTAGTGCTTAGAGTAGCGGCTTATGAGATGCATATAGAGGTTCCACTCGGCGAGGGTAACGCGAACGGGGTAGTAAGCTAAGTTCAAGATGCCAGCGGGCGTGTCTATGGGCCTTAGTGTTGTTTGATATCGAAGGTAATGCACCAAGCTGTCAAGCATCGAATTCCTATTCCATTTATGTCGATGATGGATAGGACTTGGCAACGAGTGGGAGGTCTCGACATCTTCGAAACCGCCATGCAAGTGCTGAGCGGGATAGCTCTTCTGCCGTTGTGTTCCGAGTGCTTCAATTGCAGAGATTACAGGACGATCGACCAAGATGAGACCTGGGTATGTCAGTTGATGAGCCAAGCATGACTGATGAAATACCCACAAATAGAATCAGGAGAGATGTTCTTTGTTCGTCAAAAAGAAGTTGCACGAGCGAGAGCTAGTTGTTTGCCCGAAAGAGGAGCGAGACGTCGGATGTTGCGTGTAATATTGGAGTCCGTTTTGAGAACGTAGGCAGCATTTCCATATAACTCGGCGACGCCTAGATCTAGCACCTGCTGATAATGCAGGTGAAGATAGCCTCGCTGAGATAACAAAGACGGCAATATAGCAAGAGAAGGGGGCGGTGGCGCTGTCTCGATATTGTCGAAGCTAGTGTTGATATAATCTGCAAAGAAGATGGGATCAATATCAAGAGTGTTTCCCACCAGACTTATTAGTTGAGGACTGATATCCTCAATCAGAAAAAGTCGTGTAGTGGCTGGAGGTATAGTGTGAATCAATTTGGCGAGTTCATTTTCTTCCACTTTGATAGGCTCGAATCCGGTTGGATGTGGTTGAATTTCAGGATAATTGACGTAAATGATCTTTGACGCAAAGGATCAGAACAACCTCACAGCATTATCTATAGCAGTTCTATTCAAGGTTTNNAAAGAAGCCGGCTTCAACAATAGCAAAGAACACAGTTTTTTTTTCATCTCGGCGGAATTATAACCCAATGCCCACACAAATCTATAGCAGTTCAGAAACAGCCCTACAAGTCTGTGTGCTTACTCCTGAAAGCTGGTGCCCACCCTCAGGGCACCGAACTGCTTAGAGACAGCTTGCAGTGTATTGAGCCAAACATTTTCAACGCCCTTGTTTCCAGCCACGTATCAGCTGGAACGAAAGGTCTTGATCTCAATGGATTGCGCACACAAGCGGCACAACCGGGGCGCGGCGAATTTGTGAAGAGTTTATCAAGGCTAGAAAGGGCCTCAGTTGATTCGGCGATGCTGAGGGGGGTCGTTCTTCAGGCAGAGGAAGGTATTGACGCTGAAATCGGGTCAGGCGAAACTCTCCGAATACCGCTGAATGCAATGAGAATGCATCGGGGAGAACTGCCCAGTCGAGATGAGCTGCCTTTCAACGAAGCCAATCTTCATGGGAGGAAAGACATGGTCGTGATGATGGAGACTTTTCTTCAATACGGCAATATATCGAGGCCCTACGATAGGGTGGCACACCTGAAGTTCAAGTGGCTCGGAAAAATTGAAACAGATAGGGCTTCTTGAGATACCGCGTTGTGGCGTTATTTGTTGAGAGCTGGGGGAAATCTACATCGCAGTGACTTAGAAATGTATTAGCCAGCGGAATACTCAGACAAAGATCTCTGGCGGTTTTATCTGTACATTTGCTAAATTTATCGTGACGCCACCATTCCTATGTGTAGAGGCTGGGATATAATCGCGTATGATGCAGAACGACGTGACTCACGGCCGCCTCAAAGATACGATAATGAAGAAAATTAATATTCCCTTATGCTAGGGTCTTACTGACCTGCGCACTGCCATCTTTTTGTTCGATGGGATGGGAATTGCCTAAAGAAAAATGTCACGACACATATGATATTGGATTATCGAACCCATGGAAAGAAAAAAGAACAACTAGATATTTGTGTAATTTGATGGTTCTCAGGCATTATAATCAATATTAGTAGTGAGAACTTTTATCCAATCAAAAAGGCGCAGTGGCAGAGTGGTCTAATGCGATAGACTAGAAATCTATTCTCTTCGGAGGCGTCTGTTCGAATCAGGCCTGCGTCGATTGTTATTTTTTATGAATTATACCCGGATACGATCCTTTTTGCTCAACTTCTCTGTTAAAAATGCAAGTGTAGGCGCTAGTCTGCTTCCTCACTTAGACCTGTGGCTTCTCGTAGTATGGCCTTTTTGGCCTTATTTGTGATAACGAGGATAACAGGAAATATGATCACGAAGCACACAGATTTATAGGTGACAATGAGAGCTGTTCGATCGTAGTGGGTTATTATCCTATCATTCAGCGTCACTAGGTTAATAGAACGTGTTGTCGTCTGGACTGTTCTGGCTCCACTAACAAGTATCGCTTTTCGTCGACTAGCTTTGTTAGTTCATGCAGCCATTTCGGCCAAGCTGTAAATAGGATTGTAGAGTTTAATTATAGAGTTATCCTGATGAGTAGAGCTAAATTCGTCCGAGCACCAGTCGGTTGTTCCTCATGGATCGCCTCAGTATGTTCGCTGACACATCTCTCAATCCCCGCCACCTGCGCACCTCACTATCATGTTGTCTGTATACCTGGTCATCATCTGAATGGAAGCCTAACAATCGAATATGCCGCAAAACCTTTCACTTGAACAGTGGTTGAAGCAACCAAACCGGAGATGCAATCGATTGAGAGCTAGGCCAACACTTGATAACGCAAGAACACGTCACTGTAACACGTTGCACGTGACTGTTCGATAATAAATCATGACTAGGAATAACATGGTATGAAGTCACAGCTACTGACAGACAGCTACATATAGGCCACGTATGTTGTGTTATAGAATGGACAAGCTGAGCTCTGTTATGCCCCCAGACCTCTGAAGGTGAACTTCATTAATTTTAGAGATATCCGATCCTTTGATCCTGCAAAATCTCCGTTTCAGTCAATCAGTACAGCAGCCTTAAAAACAGCAAAGCACTTACTAACTATAAAAACAGGTAGGTATCTTCAAAGCTCTGCTAAATTCCCTGCGAAGAAAAGATTGCCACACGAACAAAAGATTTTGTCGGGAAGTGGGGGAAGTCACGAGTCATCATTTGGCATAAGGACGATAAAGCAAAGATGCAAAAGACATGCAGAGTATTGGTCGCCACATGTGGGAGGGACTCATCATTTCTTGGACATGATGATACGTGGCCAGATACACCATTGCTTACAAGAGTATGATTGGCCAGGGGTACGAGTCATTGGCACAAAGCATGGAGGCGTTTTCGTGGACGCGCTATTCCAAAACATGAGGCCCCCTCGCAGATAGGTATACATAGATACAACACGAGGAAGCGAAAATCAGGATTCGTCCACCTGAACAAAGACTACTGTGTTTTTGGACTGGTAGCTTCACTGCCATTGTAAAGCCTCATACAACTCAAACGAACATCATAAAAACGCCAGAAAGATATTTTAACTATCTCGTTTCCTTATCTTTGTTTCAAGTTCTCATTCATTTGAGACATTGGAGGTATATCACAGGTGCTATCTTAAATTCTCCTTGTCCTTCATCCTGGAAGGGATACAGTAGTTCCTAGGAGGCTGTGTTGACGGCTAAGAATTGGTGGGTGGCCCCGGGCTTGAGTCACTACGTGGAACGCCTGATCCTTGAATAAACTTATTGTAATTGCGGTCAACCCAGCTGGGACGATTTCGGCGAATTGTGACGTGGTGCTGATGCCCCGTAGCCATCCAATTCGGGGGCCGCAAGACAGATTTGATTCACAACAGCCTGCCTGAATGGTGCAGCTCGACTGCATAAAGGTGCATATGTTGAGTCTCACCTTATCATGGCCGATTGGTCTACAGGCCTTCACTACATGATATGACATGTGCATTGTCTCACCTCAGACCGTATGTTCTGGCCGAGGCGAAGCTCACTTCTATGTCGAGCCCCCCAAATCATAATTGAATCCATCCAGGTGATCAAGTCCTACATCGGTCCATCTGATGATGGGAATATTGGCGCCTCACGTCTCAACATTCATCATATATTCAAACATTCACATCGCCCTAGTTGGATCAGATCACCTTACTTGGAGCAGTTTGGTTCACGTCATATTCATATTATGACCATCATTTCATCAATAACATTCCTTCGTTCCCTGACTCTATCAAACACTTTATCAGTCCCTCACGGCCATGAGTCTCGCAAACCACGCACACTTTCCCCCAAATCTACTAACCACTCCACGACACCACCGATCCATGTCGAGACTATACTCCCCAATATATTCAGTCCGTTCTCGCGATATTTCACTGCATACTCCGACCTATTCGATTCCCACTTCTCTTGAAGAGCAGTATCAATCTACCAGCTGCAAGTACCGCTCTCCCTCAACTTAGTTCTCCGCCCTGAGATGCGCCATTGGCATTGGAGGGAGCCATTGGACCAGATTGGTATCTCTGTCGAAGTCCAAGCTCGAAAGCCGCGGGACGATATGGAGTTCTTGGTCTGTCAGTAAGGCTCCGAGAAGTTCCTCAGATGGTGACTTGTTCCTTCCAATTAACCACTCCGGTAGGGCTCTGTAAGGACTGTCTCCTTGGGGAGATGAGTTCTGGCGAACATCATGATGGTTGTTTGCGTCCGGATGAGAAGACGAGCGACGATTACGAGCGGTGCCACACTTCAGCGTACTTCGAGCCAGACATCCCAGCACGCTGATGACGATGGTGGCAATGATGCTGATCACAGCCCATTTGCCGTTCTCATTCCATTTAAGCGCGGATGACGTCGAATCTAGAACGCGCAAGGTCAGCAAATGATTCTTCTTCTCATTTGCATTGATGAACAGTGCTATTGGTAAGCTAAGTTGACTTGTTTTATTTATCAGGTTCCTTGCTACGGTTGTCGTCGAAGCATATTGGCGTCCGTCGTACGACCGTCCAAGTTGAATATCTTTTGTGGTGGAACAATTGTCATCAACAAGGACCAGGATAGTGTCGTGATGTGATAATGCACTCGCACACACTCGTCGCTGGACAGAGGCCTCATCGCATCGCTCGGCATACCAACCACCATAGCGAATGATCTGGATCAAGGTCCTCCAGTCTGTCCTACCATGCCTCATTGATTCATGGTGGGTATGATGAAAGAGGTGACAAGCGAATGCTCTTAGCTAACCTGATTGTTCAATCAACGGAGATTCATCGATGGCTCGCCGTTTCCTCACGCGTGGAAGGTTCTCCGGCTTCGACTGAGAGAAGTCCATGAAGACGTTAGGAACTACAGCTCCCGGCACATATTCATGAATCATAACCTAGGCGATCTAAGTAACTTGATCTTAACGATGCCTCTTTGTCTCAGCACGTCATCGTTAGAATGGGCAGGCCATTACCTCGACAAAGTCGTCTCGCTTGACAATCGTGAAGGCGTGTGGAGGGGGTAACGGCTATGAAAGGTCCATTGTGAGCATTATACGATGAAGTTTGACACGTGAATCGGAGCTTACAATGGCACTCGCAATCACGATGATGCCGGCTAGGTGGAGTAACAGACAAACCAATCTCATTTTCCACAATGGATGTTGATATAGATTGTGGTGGTGAAACATGTTTGTACGGAATGTACAAGACGATTTTCAACTTCACGGCAGTGTATATGGATGTGATGGAGTTGAGAAAGGAGTTGAGAAAGGTAAGTTGGGAAGTGGGAGGCTATGACAGAGCAGACGAACTCACTCGGTGTCGACCTCTATAAAGTATTCATCTCTCCCATCAGGAGCTAAACCAGCTCGACAGCTTCGCTCTGAGCCCGAGGGGCTGATGTGTCGGTGGTTACAAGACCAACGGGACCGTGCAGCAAGAAGTGTTTGTTCATGTCGCGCCTTCTGCGTTCTTACAAGACGTTCACTACGGGATCTACCCCAGTCGGTCTGTTTCGCCATTGACTGTCGATACGGTTACTTACAGGTTCGGGCGGGAAATTACTGATTTGTTATATGATCTAGATCTTTGGTGTTACACTGGGCAATAGTAGACAAACAGGTGTGAGTGCGAAAGGGAGGCAGAGGGCCATGGTGGCTCTGACGACAAGCATGGCAATCCCAGGTATTGAGAACCCCCAACGACCATTATCAACCCAAGGCCAAATTCAATTAACTGGAGGGACATTTAAAAAAAATGGAAAAAAAGCTACTGTAGATTCATCACGGAGTCTTAGTCAGGTATGCCGTTCTGAGAGTGCCTTGGACCACCGACAAAGTGCTGTACCGTCGTGGAAGGCTCGGGTCAGCCACTGAGCAGAATTTTCATTGGTAAACTTGGAAGCAAGGGCGTGAGTCATGACGGCAATGGCGCTTTTGATACGATGTCTTCTGCCAATGGATCTTGGTAAAGCATGGGTATGGACGAAGCAGAGGTATTCCACCGATTCTCCATTAACCTGCGCAACCGCCTGTCGGCCGTACAATATTCGGTAATCGGATAATGAGAAAATCTTGATTGAGGCAATGAAGAATGTTCAATAGTGTTGTGATGAAATCACTATCGATTAGCGCTTGGCTTCAAAGCTCTGACTTTAGTTAGGACTGGGTGGTTTCGTGCGGTGCCACGCAGTTGTACGATGACCAATTGGAATGTGAAGTTTATCAGGTAATGAAACGTGGCTTATTCTTATACTCATTTATCTAAAACATGGCTGAGGCTTCCACTGCCACGTAGGCGAAGCTCGAGCGCGGTCTGAAAAAGGATGATAGGCTTAGTTGGATGAGTCCTGTAAGCGAAAGTGACAGGCTGCAGCCCGTAGATGCGAATGCACGGAGTCTGGCAACAAAAGTAATTCGTGCTAATTCTCCTAGCATCACACCTTCTCTGAGTATATAGATATCACATTTGAGACCCAGGCAGCTTGGATTATCCGCTTTTGTTTTGGAACCCACTTGAACGTAAGTGTACTCGACAGCGATCGTACATCTGTGTGAATGCTGAACTTGAGATGACCCTGGTGTTTGTCGAGCGGTATGCTGTTTAGCGGGGCAATGTCAGCCACCATGGCCCTCTAGCCGAAGGGATGCAGTTCCCTGAGACAATCTACCTGAGACGAAGCTTGACATGTGTTTTGCCGTTCATGGAAGGGGGGAGTAAACAATGATACCGTCAGGCCTCCAGCTCCTGCTTGGCCTGTAGATGATGCCTAAGATGTGATTCACTGCCATGAACTAGGCTGAGTTATTCGTAGAACCGGAATACTAAATGGGGAAGCATCGATAACCGAAAGGTTCGAGGCTTCAACAGCGGACCAGTTCTGCACTTCTCAACAATGGAGCCGATATGCCATACAAGCCCGGAGCCGCTCCAACTTCCCACAAAACTAACTTGACAGTGCCAGAAGGTTCTGGATTCCCATTGTTTATCGAAAGAAGCTTTTATTTACAAATATTAACTTGTTTGTCTTGACTTCTAAATAACATGCCGGGTATCAGCTTCGGCATCAGGCAGGTTTCAATCGAACGACCATTCTTATTTACAGGTCGAGTATACTTAACGAGTCTTCGGCATACTCAACAGTTTATTCGAATTAGGGGATGCTTTCATATCTTATTTGATGCTCCACGTTCATTTGATAATGCCGAGTAGCAGTCTTCAGACTTACACATCGATGATCGCTCGGGTTAACCACTAATGACCAGGTCATGCATCGTTTCATCTTCGAAAAAGGGATCTACGGGCGACACTCGGGGCCATGGACAGCTTGAAGTTAAATGTGTCTTACTCTGTTTGGGATTCAATTGCCTTTGATCCTAGTTCCCCCTCGCGCGACACTGTATAGCTGTACCAACTGGATCTTCGAAGCATGGGCACAGCCTCCATACTATGCTGTAGAATTCAAATAGCCCCCGATCGAGCCTTGCTCTCGCTTTCCGTTTTAACTTCCCCCTTTTATTAGTACACATGTCCTTTTGCCCCTTTCCCGCCTGTGTTACAGTGCAATGGACTCGTGCCCGTCCCTCGCTGCAACTTTCTGGGTTGAAATTACAATAACAAAACCCTGACAATCGGGCTTGTAATCTCTACCGTTGCTACCCAAAGGCGTAAATGCACTGGCTCCCGAGGTAACAGCAAAGATGTTATATTACTTCAAGCCATGGCTCGCCTCCTACTAGGATCCAATAGGCACAGAACCACGACTCGCTTCGAAGTCGCAGGGATTCTTCTTTTTTTCTTCTTTCGTCTTGAGTGCTATTGATTGGATAGACAAAGGATACAATCCATTTTTGGGTCTAAAGAGTGGCCTGCCGTGTCGCATAAACTATGGGAGGGAGTATGAGAGAGCCAAGAGTCGTGTGACTGGAGATAAGACAAACACCTCCTCTTCTTAGTGTTCTACTCTTAATACGAGGCATTTTCTTTCCGTTGAGGCATGTGATTTTTGGTGAGAAGTTTGGAGAAAAGGGTACTTAATCTCACGTACCCGTGCCTAACCGCAAGGACTCTATGGAGTGGATGGATGGGAAGGCTAAGTGGAGCTGACCTTGAGGCTCTGCCTAGGTAACCTTGTGACTAACTCCCACGACATGTACCGGTCCAACTCTTCCTGGATCCTTGAGCATATGAGGTGACAGTGGTGCAGGATCCACTTTGTCTCAGTGTCACTGTTTGTGGCGGTTTGACAAATCCATGGATTTCCCCAGGGACTGGCCTCGGTTACCCCGTATCGCAACGTTGTAAGCTTAACCGAGCGCCCAATATTTGCTTCCTATTCCGAGTTTCGATTACCATGCGCCTATACCAACCGGCTGCGACATAGCCGTATGGTTTAGTATCCCTCGGCGCTATCGTCCACCGAGGCACTCTGCAACATTCCCACAGTTGGCTGAGTTTTAGTGCTGGGACCGCTGGTCCAAACCAAGCAAGACCAAGTTATGGTAACTGATGCATGAAATCGTTGACTCAGGGAATTGTGAATGATTGTTCTTTGCCTTTTTAATCACGTCATTCGATCTTTGAGGCAGCTCCCACCACACTCCGACACGGCCCTTGAAGCTCTCTCCCATAATAACCATACGTGTCTCACCTCCCACAAGGTTCTCCTTCAATCAGGGCTTGTCAATCCTTTGGGCCATGAGTAAGAAAGAGCCTGGACATATTAGTGACAACTTACTCATCGTGATGGCTCGCTTCTTGCCGTGGTTGATTCGTCCCAGCGTCTCCGTATTTCAACCAACCAGGAGGCTTTGGATGCATTGTGCGGCGCCAAGATGGCGACGCCACGGGCTGACCGGTCAGTTTCGATGCATGGCTTGTATCAGCGCCTTACTTCACCGCCAGGCGAGCTACACCATGATCTGTGATAGCTTGAATCGCAAGACGCCCGCTTGGCACGGCGTCTTGCGGGAGCCACATTGATCCTTCCATGGCGAAATGGCCGCATGGAGTACCTAGGCAAAGAGACTTCGATGAGCTCACACTACCCTTTGATCCAAGGCCGTCAGGTCCCTCTCGCACACCTGTGGACATCCCTCAGTCGCTCAGTACTAGGTGTTGTCTTGCGATGGCTATCGTGAGGCCACCATTCATGATAATCCGCCCCGTTGTCTCACATGCCACATCACCAGCATCAAACTTATTCTTGATTCTAATATGACTTGGATCAATATGACATTGAGATAGATACTGTCAGCGAATTACCATCGAGTGTTTTCCAAACTCCGCCATGGTTTCCAGACGCCTGGTTACAAGCTGTTACTTAGCTCATCCCGCTCGCCGGCCTCTGAAGCACATTCCCGTTCGATTGGTCGTGAGCGTTTCTGTGCCCCCTGATATGATTCATCGCAGATGTTTGCGTGCACTTGGAGTTACTTACGTTCGGATGTTTCCCTCCCAACACCAACACCACTGTCCACATCCTGAGGCGAAGGCAATACGTGCCTTACAAGGTGACCTTGTCACCATACTAATTCTTCCCGTTGTCGTGGTTGTGTGTGCATGGGATGTACTCACCGCCCACCAATCAATCAATGCTGACGCCTTCCGCTCAAGCGCACCCAATTGATCAGTTCTCCATTTTCCCCAGTCTTTTTCCTCGAAATGATGATACAAAGACAACTTGCACAAAATCCAGTGAACGCAATCAATATTATCGTTCCGGCGCCCACCAAAGTAGTCGCTGTATGCGAAGGTCCAGGGCAAGGGCAAGGCTCTTGGGACTTAACCACCGTGGACGCGATGAGATATGGATGCCTCACGGCCACGGTCGTTGTTCTACTAGCCATGCAACGGCCAGTACCTCATCGTCAAGTCGGGCAAGAGATATTTACTTCTCGTATCGGTGTTTCGAACCTACTTGCTGACCGCATATAAGCGAGTGAACTCCCGCGACGCTGCCTACGCGTCAGTTGCGTTATAACTAGATTAGAAACCCTATTGCTGAGGAGATGATAGAGCCATCAGACACGATAAGCGAGTGAGACTGCGGGAGATAAAGCCCCACTAGATCGATCGATCACGTAGCATCGCTGAATCAAGTTTATTCTTACCTTAGTTGACATTCACAGGTAACTCTTATGAAATAACAGTATCGCGAATAATAGAACGGCGTCACTGTGATGTTGCGTCTTTCGCATTATTTGGAATAAACCATGATATCGGCACATATTTAATGGCGCGAGAGCTCTTTCACTGACTAGATAATGGGATGAGATGAGATAGTGGATACGCAATCACCCACCAGTATTGGCAACCGTAGGAAGTATACTTTAGCAGACAGGGATCAGTAACAGGGGTCAAGTCACATGCTCCAGGGTAACAGCTGATCTCGCATTCACAATTCCCAGACCACGTCTTTCGCCTGGGACTCGACTCTGGCTTTCCCATTAGCTCGAGATGTGAGACAATAGCTCTAAATCCAAACATCCATAATACAAGTCAGCTGATTTGTGATTTCCGCGACGAGTATCGAGTGGTTGACAATTTCGACGGACGTGTCCACAATTTGCGTGCAGCATGTGGATTGTCGGCGCTGACAAGGAGGTGGGCTCGGGTAAGGTAAGTTCTGGGATGAAAGCAATAGCAATATGTTGAGATCTTTAGCGTAACGAACTCTGACATCATATAGAAAAGATGGTTGCTCTGCATCTTTTTTCCCGCAAAATATGTTGCCTCCCAAGAAGAAGCCCCCCAACAAGATCAGCCCCGACAGCATTCGGTCGCTGTCCGTACTTCGAGAGCACTCACCGAGTCTTTCTAAGTGTCTTAACTACTAGCAGAGCTTTGCGTTGGGAAGACTGACTCTTAGCGTGCTGAGTGAATTAAATCTCCTCTGATAAGAAACGACCAAAGGGGCAGGACATTTGGCCCCTGCACCTCAACCTCTATTTGTGGAGACTTAGCCACCGGCGCGGTGAGGAGGGAAAGCTAGCTCACCTGAGAAAGCCTAAGTCTCTCTGCCAACAGATGTTGTGCCTTCAAGCCAGCTTCCTATCGAAACTTCAAGATTGCAATTTGGCCTGAAGGGCGGACAACGGCTACCCTCGAGCCTTGAGTATCTACCGCTAATCGACGATAATCAGGGGGAACCCATAGCATACGTTCGTTCCCTCGCATGATCCAGTCCAGGTCCTCACTCAAGCCCCATCCAATACGGGTTGCGCCTTCGAAGCCATCGGGCTCGCCAACGTTTAGTATGCCGAGCCGTGTGTTTATTTTCCAACCGGTTTCTTGGATGTGAGTGGTAGACTTTGGTGAAGCACACGCTTGAGGAATGCCAAGTCCCTTGACAACGTCGATGCGACTCGTATTTCTCATGAAGAAGGATCCAGGTACATCTTGTGTCAAAACCCATTGGGAGTCTGGAGAAAATGCAAGAGCTATTTCGTCATTACACGGATAGCGACGATCAACCCGTTTTCCCAGTTTCCGATTCCAAACGTTTGTGAACCCTTCCCGGTCAGATGCGGCAAGAAGTTCCCAATCATGCGAATAAACCAGGAAATCCCTATACGCCATGCAGGGTATGGGCTCACAAGTAATGTGCTGTTGTAGTTGCGTATCTCGGGTCAAGTCCCAGGTTTTGAACGTGGTCATTCTTTCTCCCATGAGGCCTGAGCAGTAAATTGATGCGACGTACCGCCCATCGGCGGAGATAGCGATGTACTCGGAATCTTCCATGTCAGAACAATGAATCTGCACCCTCAGATCCGTATCCCAGACGCCGAGTCTACCTTCTGTGTCTCTCATTGCCACTAATCGGTTGTCAGGTGTGAAACTCACTCCACCACGACCCGGACGGCCACCGGAGAAAAGGGGCGATGTGCAGGCATTTGTCACCGTATCCCAGATCTGCGTTCCTCGCCGTGATAGCGATGCTAACATCTTTCCATTTGGTGAAAAGATCAGACTATCAATCGTGTCAATTTCGCCATCAGAAGATAGATCTTGCTCTGACTGCTGCAATAAATGATCAGATGTTTTTATCGAAGGTGACTCATCTTCGCTGACAAGGTCTAAGAGAATGGCAGACAAGTCCCAAAGCTTGATGGTTTCATCGTTGCTGCCGGATGCTAGCTGTCGCCCAGTCTGGCACACTGATAAACAGGTAATAACCTCAGTATGACCCATTAGCTTCTTAACGCAAGACCCTGTATCATCCCAGATCCTGATGCAGTTGTCATATGAACCGGAGATTACCATGCGGCTGTCTGCTATGAAAGTGAGACACTTTACAGTATCAGGATGGCTCAAGTAATGCTTGTGGACCCAGCCCTCTGGATCAACCAAGTCCCAGACCCTGACTGCGGAGCCTGATACTGCTGCAATGCGATCCCCATCCAACGAGCAGGCCACTGAAGTGATCTTACCTCCACCACAGTCGAGGGAATATTTGCAATTACCAGACGCTAGATCCCATACTTTGACATCTGTGTTCCCTGGTGAAATTGTGACAATATAACCCGGTGGAATCAAGCAAGCCATGGTGCCTAGGCTGATAATTTCTTCGAGCCTTAAGACATCTTTTCCGCTATTCCAGTCCAAAACTGTCGCATCCTCCTCAACCACGACTAAAAGATTCTGACCCTCCGGAAGGAATAGAACTTGGCGAGTCCCCCATTTCAGTTTTCGCATAGATTTGAAGGTGTTGCCGTGGAGAATTACGATTCCTTCATCAGCCACCATGACTAGCGAGGCGCCATCTGCAGAATATAAAGGCGGAAAATCCAAGTTACAACCACTGTCTACATAGACGCCTTCGCCTGAGACTGTGTCGTAGACTTCAGACCAGTACTCACTTTTTACGGCTAGATCACGACCATCTGGGGAGTACGCGACGAAATCCACGTACGAGCCAATGTAGATTGTTTGAGTGTGAGTTTCCCAGTGATCCTGCATCACTGGTTTGACAGGGACCCACTCAGGGGCTTGGCAGCAGAAATTCTGACGGATCCTACTCTTTTCCGGGCTAAATATAAGGGCAGATACATAGACTTGGAGAGGAGCGACCTGAATAGTCGTCTTGTGATGATAGACAAAACAACGAGCATCCCGAATGAAATCGAGAAAGTCCTGCATGTCCGTGTCGGCCTATACAACAGTAAGTTATTGATTTAGATAACATGAAAAGGAACGTTTTACTAGCAGGGACTCCAGGCCTAGTATGCTTGTGACAGCAGCGGAAAGTTCTCGTAGGAGACCAAGGGCTTCGAGCCAGTAAGTCAATTTCCGCTGAAGAAAGAGGAAGACTCTGCTGAGGTTTGCGCAATTAGAACTTTTCGTGGAGATCGATTCAAAGAGATGCTTGGCCCAATATATGCACGAGTATTTGATGCGAAGTAATGGATCAGGGCTAGGAGTATCAACCTCGCGTAGCAAGGTACCCGGCGAACCCAGATCATAGATATCCTGACGAAGTGTGCTTTCCATGGCATCAAGAGATCGGGAGAGGATTTGTGAATGCTGGTGTTTTCTTCCATGAGGAAAAATCACTTCGTGACCTTGGTCAAGAAGAAAGTCCTTGGCCGATTGATGTACGAAGAAGATTTCGCCATCTTGATATGTCAGGAAAGAACCACAGAAGCCAATAACGTCTCGCACGTCATCTTCCTCATAGCCTTCCATTGATTCGGCGAGGGTTGCTATCTCTTCTGCTGTGACAGGCCGGTAAGCAACACAAACAATGGCCAGGATTTCCTTTAGTCGATCAGCCTCAGAAGAATCTCTTATTCGTTCCATCATAACCTCGTAAAGAGCTACAAGGCTTTGCGGAAACCGGCGAAGCTCCTGTAAAACGCGACGCTTGCTGATCCTGGAGCTGGCAAGACTTTCGCACACTAGGGCTACCCATAAGAATGTGTTAGCAGCGTGAGATTCCATATAATCGAAGACATCTTCTTTGAGCCTTGCGTCATTATTCCATTTCTTTGCCAGATCATCAACTCTTTTTCGGATGTACAATTTGACAGCTTGCCCAACTGACTCCTTTTCTTTTTCAAGGTTGAGCTGAACCAGCCCCTGTGCATCTGCAAGTTCATCGGTGATCTCAGGCCAGTCGCGGCTCGAGAGGATCCACTTGGCGGGAGATAATTCTGAAAGTTTAACGATGAGGTTTGTGAGCTTCGGCCGGTTACGATTGCACTCATCGAGAGCGTCCACAACCAATATCGCGTCATGTAGACTTGCGTCCTGTAGCATCTCTGTTAAAATATCGCCGAGAAGCTCACTGCTGTTGATGTTGTTGAAGAGCTTTTCTTTTTGCTTGTCGTAATACGGGCGAATTATCGACATCAGGGATGGCTGGTGATCGAGCAACACGTAGATCAAGCCTCGCATGACAGCAGTGTCGCTGGATAAGTCCTCCTCTTTCACATTTGCTTGGCATAGGAAGAATGAAAGAGGCTTCAAAGTCTTCTTCAGCTCGTCAAGAATCCCACACAGTAGCATTGTCTTTCCCTTTCCAGGCGGCCCGTTGATCCACAGGACTCGACTTGATGGATCATTGGTGAACACCTCGTAGGCCTCACTCCTCAGGATCCATTCATACGAGTCCCAAAGAGGATCCCCCTTTTGATCTTGGATCCTTTTCTTGTCGATGCGAGGATCTGTGATCAACAATGCAGCGAGACACTCCTTGTCTCTGTCGTCCTGCCTGTTCTTTTCCTCCAATCGAGCTTCCTCCCTCATAGCCATGTAGATACTCTCAAGTAATCCTTCTCGGGACAGTGCGGACTTTTCAATGCCCTGAAGCCTCGATTTCACATCCTCGCGGTTGTACTGTTCAATATCCTTCCGGATAACGTTTTCTGCGTCTTTGACTTCATTGAGCTTCTCAGCCCAGTCATCCAGCTTGACAGCGTCTCTCAGCAAGACAGACACCCAGTTCCGATAATAAAGACAAGCGCTCCGCATTTGGAACAAGAGAAGATTCTTGTAAAAGTCGACAACATGAGTCTCCAAATTGGTTCTCAATGCGGTGGATGAAGAGGTCGACCTGTCCTGGTCAAGAACCAGAACGGCCAGGTTCCAGTACCAATCCATCCTCGACAAGACATACGTAATGCCTTTTCGGTTCAAACCTGGCTCTTTCATCGGATTCGAGAGGATCTAGATTTAGGTCAGCAGGTATCTTTGATGTATTTGATCTCTTCCATAAACATACCTCTAAACCAAGGCTGACGCCAGCCCATACGACACCAGCCTCGGGCGAATACTTGACTGCCTTATCTACCACTCCTTTGATACTGTCGACAATCCCAAGCACGGTTGAGATAGATTCCTTTCGTTTGGCCTGCCGCTTAGACTTTTCTAGCCCAGTGTAGACCAGTCTCCACATCTGGCGCGATTCGCTGCCTTTGCAGTGTTTTAGATTCTCGAGCTCATCGGCAGCCGTTGAATCAGTCCACTCATTTTGCACCTTCTTAAGGATCTCCTGGTATGCTTTGACTATTTCAGGGTCTTTTTCTTCGACATCATCGTACGCCTTACTCCATAGTCGCTCAGTTAAACTTGTGAGTGCATCTTGCGTATTTATAGAAGGTGAAGGATCCGTTACTGGTTCGGCGGTCGCAGTAGATAATGGTCGGATAGCAGAAGAGCTCACGAGTGCCCCGGTGGCAGGAGGGCTTGTTGGTTGAGCTGGAGAGCTTGTCGACTGACGTGATGGCGAAGTCGTAATCTCCGCAGTCGAGGCTGTTGATGACACAGACGACTGTGGTGGGTATGGTCTAGGGTCCGAGTCGGACGAGAGCAGTTTTTTCTTTAACTTGGACAGGCGCTTCATGGTCACCGGATTAGAAAGTTGCGCTTTTTTCAACGTTAGTCAAGGGAAACTTGAATCAAACGAGGCAAATCTCAGTGCGGGGAAGTAATAATCTGACAGTTGGAAGCAGGGAATGCGACTAACAGCCACGTAATGCTTGGCAGCTGAAAGCTGCATTTGATTACGCATCAGCAACAAGGATACGATTGGAAGTGAACCTACAGCCTCAAAGACTGGAGTGGAGATAAGTGCACTGGAAATAGTGCAACGACTCACTATATTAGTCGCCATCCATGGTTGCCAGCCCCCTGGTCATAATATGTGTTATTGGCTGACTGGACTTGAAACAAGCCGGCTATGAGATGGGAATACCAAGCCAGATTTGCCCGGTTGCATATTTGCGTGGAAACACATCTAGCTGCGACCTCACGAAGTGATAAATCGTCATTTCTACGACAAAGAACATCATAAACATCATGCCCACCTCTCAAGCTATGTGCTATCATTTTTCACCAAAGCATCGACGGCATGTATGCGGTAGCCGACCACTAAGCAATCACCTTGCCGGTGTCTTCCAGAACCCCGCATTTTTAGTGACTATGACCGGCAGAAAGGCTGAAGCCGGCACTTTGATCATCAACTAGCCGGACCGGCTCACTGACCCTCATTATAGAAAGCCGAGAAAACGACAACCAAGTTACTTCACCTCTTCTTGTTCATCACTGAAACCCAGGGATTCACGGTTTATTACGATGCAAACTCCAAGTGCTAACGTTAATGAGCCGGGTAGACTTAGAGCCCTTGGTAGGCGAAACATGCGACAGCCTCGACCAAATCTTCTAACGCGGCAGTGCTAGGTCCCGCAGAGCAGTATTCAACAGCACGCAGCCATCTTGGGATATACAACAATGTCTGTGTCACGGCTACATACACTAATCGACATGGACGAGAGCTGCGAACTGCGCTATTCAGTAGTCTGTCTGCTTTGATAAGAAAGCATCCGATCTTGACAGCCGTACCGGTAGACATCCCCGCATCCACTACTCACTTTGTGCGTCTTCGGCAAGTTCAACTCGACGAGGCCGTTACCTTTGTCGCGAAACCGAGTCACATTCTACCTTCGTCTATAACTGATCCTCGGTTGGATGAGATCATAACGAATCAACATAACCTTCCTTTCAAGCATAATGACCCTTCAATTCCATTCTGGAGAATTACCGTCTTCACAGATCCCCAGGATTCATCACTATTCACACTCTGTCTATGCTTCCATCATTCTCTCGTCGACACTCAAAGCGCGCTCATTCTCCATGAGGATTTGGAGTACGAGCTCGCAACTTTCCAAAAAGATTCACGGTCGTGCGCAATGACTCCAAACCCTGAATCAGACCTTGTTCCACCGTTAGAGTCTATTATCTCTTTGCCAACTTCTCCCGACTTCATCCATGCACAGCGGAATCTCGGTGAACCACCTCATGATTGGTGGAGCGGAAACCAACAGTCTCTTCCTGTCACAACCAAGTTTTCCTCCGCATGGCTTTCACAAGCTTTGTTCACTCGATTGAGGGTCAAGTGCAAGGATAAAAACGTGTCATTAACAGCAGGGCTTATGTCTCTTATCGCTGCTACATTCTTCCGTCTGTTGCCACAAGAATATACTGCTATCCAAGGGGACTGCGCCGTCTCATTACGGCGTTTTCTACCCGATAGCATCGACCCACGCTCGGTCGGGTGCTATGTTGGTTCGCTCAGTGAATCATATCATCGAGACTTGTTTGCAATCTGGAAAGATGCAGAGCGCACAAAAGCAACCATCGATGAGTCTCTAAAAGGTCGGGGGGCAGATATGCCGGTAGGCTATCTCAAACATGTGCCTGACTTGACCCAGTGGTTGAAGAGCAAGATCGGGAAGAAGCGCTGGGCTGCTTGGGAGCTAAGCAATGTGGGAGGGCTAAGTGAGGCACCGGGTCTGAATCCAAGAGACCGTCACATACATGGTGTTCTATTCAGCCAGAGCGCAAGCGCTTGCTCTGGAGCGGTAAAGATCAGTACAGTGTCTGACAGAGATGGTAGACTGGGGCTCGGATTCACGTGGCAAGATGGCGTAGTGGAAGATCAGTTGGTGAAAGAGCTTATTTCAGGTCTTGTCGCCTTGGTAAAAGGGGTTACACAATAAACTACGTGGTATTTGCCACACAAGGAATTGAGTTCCGTCAGTCACAATGCTGGGTTCATATACTGAAACCACACATGATAGGTTGGATACGCTATACTATGAACCAAATTTTAAAGGTCCATGAAACATCAGTGCACTTCAGTAGAGTTAGAAACAATTTCAAGACGCTTTCACTGGGAAGAGGGTGATCAGTATAAAATAACTAGCCTAGTAAACAAATGCAACTATTTATTGATCTTGTCGTTGTGGCTAAACCAATTATATCTAGTGACTCTACATAAACACCTTGCTATTCCAAAGTTCTTCGTAGTCTCCATCAATCTCGAAGGGAAATGCATGGTTGGTAGGGGGAAAATCTCTGCGCGGTCACAAACCTAAAGTTGTTTCATATCAAAGCCCCCAAGCCGAGATTAGTTTTCACATTATCTCCAAGTTCCCCTTCAGATCCCTCAGGGGCACTTAGCCTGTGGAATTTGGAAAATGGCAAACACTGTGGTGATTTGCAAAGGGATGGCTCCCTTTGGTCATCGTGTATGTTGCCTTGTCGATAGGCGGTAGTACAGCCGCAGCAAGAATGAAGATGACACGGTCTACCTGTGGGATACTACGACAAAAGACCCTTATGGACCATATTCCTTGCCGACATCTGGATCATTCGGTGATATATGCTTCTGTCCCTCTGGTATATGGCTTGTTATTTCTCTGGATCGGTCTTTTGTTTTTTGGGACTTTAGAAACAAAGTCTATTGTGTCTTACCCAGTCCGGAATTACCATGTCTGTTTGACCGCGTTGCATTCATTCCAAACACTAAAAGTCTCGTCATCATGAGTCGCAACTTAGTGCATATCTATGATTTCTCAGGCCTTTGGGAGACTCTTTGTGGTAATGTCAACGCTGACGTCAACAGACGCGGTCTGATGCAAGGAATCATTTTACCCCGAGATACGCGAACAAACGCACGCGGTGTGATAAAATCGATGGCTTTGTCCCCGGATACGCGAATACTCGCAACATCCTCAGATAATCATACATTACTTCTACGGGATCTTGGTTCTATGGAGACAAGTTTCGATTCATCCTACGAGATTGAGTTGGCAGCTGAGGCCATGACGTTTTCGTCCGATGGAGGTATGCTCGCTGTGCTTGTTGGGAACTATGTGAAAATATGGAGAATCCACAGTCACCTTGAACCAACATGCATATGCACCACTCAACCCTTTCCCCTGGAGCTCAATCAGAAGGACATCTTTCCGATCACCCTACCAAATGGAGAGATGATTTTTTCAATCAGAAGAGTTGGGGAAAACTGGTTGGTTAAACCTGAATCTGGCATTTACTGTGAGGGGAATCGGTACGAGGACAGGGGGTCAATCTTTTCTTCAGAAAATTGGATTCAGTATACAGGTCGTGAAGGGCTTGTTCGGCGCTTTTTTTGTATTCCTTTCGAATTACTCTACCATCCAATCGCTTGTCGTGGAGGCCGCGCTGTAATGGGGAACTCAGATGACGAGATTGCGATATTTGATTTTGATCTTGAGCAGCTAGAGGAATACTCTAAAGCCCTGTCTGACTCGAGTGAGTTAGACACGTCTTCTGAAAGTATTTCTGACTTTGAGTAAACAAGTGGGTATTCTCAAGGTGTGTCCCATTGGAGCACAAAATCTGCAAGAAGGTGGGCCGAGTTTTTCTTGAAAGATCAGTTAGATCAATTCATAAATTTCTCCTCAAGAATTATCACTAGAAACGCTGCGTTTCCTATTTTTGGCTAATAACGATCTACTATCCTCGATCCCACATCCTAAACCACCTTATCTCGTGCAGATCTCTGCAGCGAACCGTCATGTGGTCGGTCATGTGTCTACCCTGAACCGATAAGTCCGCGACATCAACAGAGATTCCAAGAGGCGGGGACCAAAACAACCTGACGACATTAGACCTGACTAACTTCTGGGCAATTCCGTTATCGATCATATGTATCTTCAACTATTATTCCGCACAGTACTTTTATCCATCGTCTTTGAACTAACCCACGCCAGCGATATTACTCAGTGTAGGGTTAGGTATAAGCTGAGACGTCATATGATTCATTCTTTCAAAAGAATTATCTTATTTATAACAAAAGGTCTGATTCCCGTTTCTTATAGAGGAATAATTGACTTGTAAATTCTTTTGTAGTTCCTGTAGGCTGCTTGAGTGTTTCGGGTATGCCTCCCTTTTATACCGTTTCCGAGGTTGACATTCACTCGAGTATAGAGGTCTAAGACCAACAAAAGAGTCGGCGAGGGAAAAAAGCTTGAGGGGCCGCCTTTTCATTGGAACAGTGGATAATTCCCAATGCGACCTCCTGCAATGAATGGCTGCATCATCGAACGACGTGGCGCCAGGAAAACAGCCCCCAAACCGACCAGCAGCTTTCGGACGAAAGTGGTGCGAGGTTGGTCGGGTCAGATACTAAAGACATGTCACGCGCCTCCAAAGTATCAATCAGCTGCGTCAATTCTTCATTAAGTTAGTGTGAAAGACGCTTTTTGGGTTGCTTCTTACTTCAGACAAATCTGGTTACTCCGTCGCCTTGCATCTACCTCTGAGGGAGCCGACTTCGAGCAAATATTACCTTACCAGGCATTTCCACCGTAAAATGTTCAGCCCGCTAAGTGAAACCTGCTGTGCCACGCGTAAGGTCAGTAAATCGTGTGGTGAGTCACTGCCTACACCAGGGTTGGTGTAGAGTTAATGTTATCCTGGACCACATCTGAGGCCATTCAAGACGAGGCACAATCCTTGCTTCCTCGAGGTTCTTAAGTTGGGGGCCAGAATACTGGATTTGCTATGGGCCTCAAATAAGGTCTAAAGGCCTGGCTTCTACCATAGTAAAGAACATTGGGGGCCAGACGACAAGGTCGGACTAACCACAGCCTGATTCGATACAAACTACCGCGTACTTGTATCAATGCAAATTCCCTTTTGTAGCGCCTCTTGGCAGTTCACAGCATAGAAGATAAGTAACAAGAGAGACACGGCTCTTAAAAACTTGGAGTTTCACTCATCATGATAGCTCTTGTTATCAGGCTGCTATCATTTATTAAGAAGATAGACTATTGAACTCTTGACCGCGGCGGTTGAATCACGATGGTCGGACTGGTGGCTTATGCATGACACGTGTACCAGCACCTCTATGCATCTCAAGCAAGGCAGAAGTGCAACCAAGATGTCCTGAGTGGTTGATGACATTGAGGGGTACTGGTGTGAGTATGCACTTACAAGCCGTCAGCACGCCAAGCAAATGGACCAAAATCGAGTTCAAAAGAGAGCCCCCAAGCCCCGAGCTCAGGACTTTCTCCTTGATCAATTCTTCTCAGGACGAGACTCAGCACCCACGATGGCTGACAAAAGCAACGTCACTGTTGAAGAGCTGGGCATCAAACTTGCCAGCTCTTTGCAAGTGAATTCTGAGGGCTGTTTGCAGGCTCGTCGTCGGCTCCCTAAGCTAGTGTCGCTTGTAAACTCGACTGCTTTGACACTTCGCCAGATCCGTGAGCTGATCTGTCAGAACCAAGATGTCTACAAACAAGCTTGCTTGAGCGACATTGACTCTCTCACAGCCAGATGCAAGACGATTTATGACGGCATCTTGATTTTAATGGCTCGAAAAACCCAGAGTGACAGTCGTGATGAAGAGATCACTGGCATGTCCTTCGAAAAGACGGAAAACCTTTTGTCTTTCCTGGCCACCAAGAATGCCTCGCGTAACAAGCCTTGGCACTGGCTAGAGCCTCGATTGAAAATTTGCCAACAAGAGCTGAAACAAATCAAGTTCGAGCTTGTATTGCGTTACCTTCTTGGTAGTATCGCTGATCTGCAGATGAAGTAAGTCCAAGTTCTCCTGTTTCCGACTACATGCTAAGTATATCTTTAGAACGATGACAAGATCTCCCGGCGCATACAAGGACGAGAGTTCTATGCGATCTTTTGCAGAAAATGTCGCTGAAAGACGGGCAAAGTATTACAAATACTTTGAGAAGAAGCGTGCTGTATGGAACAGGGTACCTTCTGAGGTGCCATCGTCCAAACCCTCCTTGGAGGACGTGCGGAGTATATACAGTCGATCAACGTAAGGCCTATTCCCATGTTCCCAAGTGAGTCGTCTAGCTAATTTGAATCAATATCTAGCACAACAGCGGTGGCACCTCCCATGTCTAGCTCTGAGAATGAATGCTCAACGCCGGCTGATGTGGCCAGGTTTCTCTTCGGCGATGAGCCGGATTCAGTCAAGAACCCTGAGAAGGCCATGAATGAGGAGACTGAAACTGGAAACAAGGAGGAACCAGTCAAGGACGTAAACCTCGAGGAGACTGATGTCAACACTCAAGTCTCGAAGCCACAGCTGCTCAATCAAGGCTTCCTCGGGGCTGCCCGATCTTGGATCCAACGCGTGATCCCCTCGACCGCCCCCAATGATTGGGATGGTCAAGATATCGAAGCATTCCAATTCGACATAACTTCACATTGCGATGGTGACCGGACGAAGACTGTTACAAAGCTCGAGATGGACGCTAAACACATCAAGGCTACTCTCCACAAGTTGAACTCTCGTCGCAGGTGGAGACGACCTCCTGGGCTCATGGAGCAGTATACATCACTTGATCTGCGGGTACGCCAAGCCGTTGACATGGGCATCACCATTGCAAGACAGTCGAGTTTCCACCAGCGTACCTTGGTAGCTATAATGATAAAGGGCTCCACCAAGGGACCCGGATATGGCTATGAACCGGATTTCTCTGTCACGCTCTTCTTACGACTCGGTGAGGAGGTGCAGCCAATTCACATAATTGATCCTTGCGACAGGAAATTCACGCTACCTTGGCAATGTTGTCTATCCTTCACGGTGAGTTTTACCTTAGCTCCTTTTGGACGCTTACCGTGGTTCTTGCTGATTGATGTTTGATTACAGATGGCCCAAAATGCTTTGGCCCGGAATACTAGTTGGCTGCAACCGGCTCATTTTAGATGGGTCATGGAGAGACGTTACGATTTCTATAACGAGGACGATGAACAGGTCCTCCCGGATGCATGGGAATCGCTTGTTCGTCCTGGTGTAACTTTGCACATGAAATTCTGGGTTCCTGCGCCTCCGCCTATTCCTCCGGGAGGCTTTCGTCCACTGCCACGGGCACCGGGCTTTGGTTGGGGACCTCCTCAGGTTAAATCGGCTGTACGAAAGATAGTCCTGACTGGCCCCGAGAAGAAAAAGGTCTATCATGAGATGGTTGAGTTTCTTGGTTTCGAGGACGCATGGTCTCCAAACAAAGAGACAATGAAACCTGGGCTAGGTAACCTGCTCAGTTTGTGGACTAACGCGGTAGATCCTGATACAGAAGACTGTTCGGACTGCGGGACATCATCATCTGGGTGGAGTTCTTCGTCGTCGTCTTCCACGAGCAGCCGGGACATAGCTGATTGAGATGGTCGGGCATTCGAGGATTTGGATTTCTTTGTAATCTTTTCTTATTTCATAGTCATAAGCACACGAAATTGAGAATCTTGACCACGAGGCTAATATTATGAATCGGGATACTTTGGTGGACGTTTGAGCATAAAACATGTGAGCCGGACAAGGGTCAACCCCTTCAGCCTGATTTCCATCTCGATCCCAAGTTTCTATCACTAGAGTCCACGTGACGTAAGAACGACCATCCCCGCAAACGTGCATCTGACATCTCTGAAGTGGGGTATCCAGGCAGACCACCATACGCCAAACAGTATTGAGCGCATCTTGGGGGCCCAGACTACCGAGTCAACCGTCACAATAATGTTCAAGTACGAGGGTCCTCTGCACGATTCCTCTGCAACTCAAAACATTAGACTCATTGACCTCGATCCCGGTCGAGAAGTTTCTCCTCTTTCTTGTCAGCTACGATGTGTCCCCCTCTCGTCTCAGCCTGCATATGCCGCGCTTTCCTACTCTTGGGGAGGCCAGACTCCTTCCGAGGCCATCTCATGCAACGGGCAGTCTTTTCTGATAACCCATAATCTGCATGAAGCCTTGCGCCGATTCCGCGATACCAAGAGTGTTGTAACGCTGTGGGCCGACGCGATCTGCATTAATCAGCAAGATGTAGACGAAAAGAATAAACAGGTACCACTCATGGGTAAGATTTTCAGCCAGGCCAGCGAGGTCAAAGTTTGGCTTGACCCAGGAGACACGAATGATACCGAACTCGCTGTAGAGAGGGCCATGGAACTTGTACAACTCGCCCATTTCTACGCCAAGAAGCTCTCCTTATCAATGTCTGATCTTCAGGACTTTGACGACCCATGGCGCTGGAGTTCTGTAAAGTTGGATGATATAAGCCGCCTCGACCTTAATGCCAAGTGGGATCCTCTACTTCGCTTATTGCAGAATGTCTGGTTCAGTCGAGTTTGGATCGTTCAGGAGGTCGCCTTGTCTGGCGAGCGAGCCTGGATATATTATGGCGATAACACTCTATGCTGGAATGATCTGGTGACAGCATTGTGTTTCGCGTCTCATACCGATATTCTCGGCCAGACTGTGATGGTTAGGGGGGTTGACACCACACGTGCAGTGATGCGAGCAACTCGCCTGGCCAGGACAACTGTGGCTGTTGCGAATTCTGAAGGTGCTGGTGTTGGTCTGTTCTGGCTCCTTTGCATGCACTGGGAGTCTACAGCTACCGATCCCCGTGACAATATTTATGGGTTGCTGAGTATTGCACGCAACCAGGAACTTGGAGATGCTGAGACTCCCTTCATCATGCCAGACTATCACTTGGACGTATCTGCGCTGTATCAACAGGTGGCTGAAAAGTTTCTTGCTCGATTTTCAAGGCTCGTGGTAATAGAATTCTCAGGACACAAAACTACAGGGGGTGGTAAAGTTCCGAGCCTGCCATCCTGGGTTCCAGACTGGAGTCAGCTCATCAACGTCACGATGGATTTTCCTCTGGCTCTTGACGAAAAGCTCGAGTTGCCTATTCAGCCTAACTACGATATATGCACCTTGGAAACTATACCGAAGTGGTATCAGGTGCATGGTAGCATTTTAACACTCAGGGGTTACTTTGTCGACGAGATCATCGGCACTAGCGACATATTTCAAACAACTAGAGCTAAAATGGCTTTGCCCAACACGGACATATATGAGAGAGCGTTTCTGGTGTGCAAAAACCTCTTTGGTGTTGCCAAGTTCTGGGGATATACTAGTGCCAGCGACATATACACTCCCACAGGCAAAAACCTTATAGATGCTATTGTCGAAACACTCTCTCTAGGGTCACCGCCATCCCTTCTTCCTACCGCTGAGATCAGAGCCATAGTACAAGAGATGATTGAGAGAGGACAGAGGTTGATTGAGTTGGAGAATTCTTCATCTTCGTTGACAAAAGACATTAGGGATGAGGCCTTAAAACTGATAAATACCGAAAAACACTGGACCGCGGAAGAAATAGGTGGTGTTGTTCATGGATTAAGGCATTTATGGCACTTCGATTTTCCATTCAAAACTCAAAAAGGACATATGGGAATGGTATCATCTCTGGGCATCGAGGTTGGGGATCGTATTGCCGTTGTCCGGGGACTTGTAACTCCTGTCACTTTACGCCCACAGCCTGACGGGATGTGGTCGGTTGTTGGAGAAACATATGTTCACGGGATAAGACCTGACCAAGTATTGGACCTTGCAAGATGCCATGAAATCTCGATTGTTTGAGTGGGTAAGCTCTGTACTGCTTTGGGTAGAATCTTTCGTACTGGACCAAGTCACGTTGATTCGATATATGTTGTAAGAATAAATGACCTTTAACACACAAACAACTTCAGTCACAAACCTTCTGTTCTATTCCGCCCTTTAACACTGCTGCCGCACTGATACTCTTGATGAAATCCTCGGCCGCGTTCTCTGAGAAGAACTCGGTCTCGCGGCTAATACAGCGTGATGTGTGATCCCGCCCACGCTCAAACATCTCGTGTTCGTACTCCTCAACAGCCTCTTCCAAGCACAACAGGTCATCATCCGCATCCTTGCTAGGTGTCTTGGCTCTGTCACAGTACTTGATAATGCTTCTGGCTAACTTGAGAGCATCGTACAGGGCCATGTTCACACCTTCGCCCACGAGTGGCGTGGAAAGGTGGGCGGCATCCCCAAGAAGAGTAACTCTGGGGACACGCTTCCAGTTCAACGCAGAAATTGGTAGGCGATACAATGGCCATGCACGGAAGGGTCCTTCAGCATTGGCAAGATATTCTTTCAACTCCGGGGCCCAGTTGGCAAAGAACTCTGGAGAAGACAGAAACTTCTGGCGCATAGCCTCGGTGTCTGCAATGTCGAGCGGCTTCCTTTGAAGGTCTTCGGGCGCATTCATACCCATGTAGAAGCGATAGGATCGGTCTGACAGTTGCTGAACGGCAAGCATTTTTTCCTGTCCCATAGCTAGCATATTGCCCGGCCCCGCGTGTTCCAAAGCAGCTGCATAGCTGGGATTGTCGTGAGATATGCTACCGTCAATGAAGACTTTGCCAGAGTACTCCGGTTTGGCCGATGTGAGCTAGTAGAAAGTGTCAGTTAAGATGACATGGGAGCGTTGAAGGTGAGCGTCAACTTACTAAAGGGCGAATCCGACTCCAGGCCCCATCGGCACCAACTATAAGACGAAAGCCAGATGCTGAGGTACCGTTCGCGAAACGCACAATATAGTCCGCGGCGGTCATGTTATTACCAGTCCATTTTTCGACGCATTCAACACCGTGGCCCCAACGAATTTTGTGAGCTGGGATTGAGTCCAACAACAATTTTCGGAGCTGGAGACGATCGATCTCAGGGGCATCACGATCCTCTCCAAATACAGCCTTGACTGTACCAGTTGGATTCTGCATGCAGACACGAGATGCATCCCATCGCGCAACCTTTTCGAACTCTTGAAAAAGTCCAGCCTCTTTGAGGGCCTGCTGACCTGAGGATGCATGAATATCCAAAGTGCCGCCTTGGTTCATGAACTTAGGTTTAGCGTCGGCGTCACGCTCATAAACGACATAGTCGATATTGTTGATTTCCAACAAACGCGCAAATGTCAAGCCGCATGGGCCGCCTCCGATAATGGCGATGGGTGCTCGGGCGATTGTGCTTGGTGTCATGATCATGTAGGGTTGACAAGGTGAAACAAGTGATCGAATGATGGGCGTTTATCAAGTGATTCTGGTCTGATACGAACAGGACAATAGACTTTTCCATGTGGTTTTATAGTCTGTTTCTAACATTTCTTCGTCTCTAAACGCGGACAGTTACCATGGCCGAGAACTTAAACAGTCCCAAAGCTTTTACCCAGATACGGCTAGACATATTCAAACACAGGTTAACTTTGGGATCTCCGGCCGAGGATTCTTCCTAGCTCGATAAAGTCGGATGAACTCAATGAGCCACGAGCTTGCCTTTCTCCATGACCTCCGAGTTTAGTGATGCTGATTGGTGGAGTTCGGAGAGTAAGCACTTGTTTCCCCGGCTGTAGCCAATCAAATGAATTACTTTCGGACTCTCCCATCTCCATTTCTTCTTCACGCCTTAACTCTCCTGTGTCTTTTCCCTCCAACTTCACTCGAGTAACTTCGGTCAAACATACAGAGCAGATCAATGGACCCTAAAGATCCTGCAATGGGAAGCAGCCAGTTAGCTCATTATGCGGTCAGTATTAGACCATGATCGATGACGCAAATGATTGCTGACGTAGGTTGTGAGATTTAGTGCGAACATTGCAGGCGCAGGAAATTAAGGTACGTGCAGTTCACCATCTATGATTGGCAAGACCGCATGAGACTGGTTCTGATTCTCCCAGATGCTCCAAGGAGCTGCCTAAGTGCAGTGCTTGCAAACCTTGGCCGGGAACTTGTGACTATTCGCGAGATCACCCGGCCGCAAAGCGACAGCATGTCAACGCCCAACAATCTACCTCGAATTCCGCTCTAACACTCCAGACAAAAGCCGAAAATATCGATCAGCGATTGGAAAGTGTTGAGAATGCAATTCAGACCTTGACTAACACAGTCACCAAAGTCCTGGAGGCGGTGAATTCTGTAAAGGCAGCTCAAGACGTTAATGGTGGAGAGAAGCCGGGCACAAATCATGCAGTCGGCATTGAGAAGATTGATCAGAGTCCCAATTTGTTTCTTGGCGCATCAAATTCCTTCTCGTTTCTAAACGACACATCCGCACATATCAACACCGCTGGACCCGCTGCAACTTCTGTCAAGCAGCATGCTGTTACCGAATTACAATATCTGTCAGATTCACTGACAACAGCTGTACTTGACAAGGAACAATCTCAAACCGCGTTCCATATACCATCAAAAGCCGAAGGATATCAACTGATTGGTCGTGAGTGTCAATGTTGAATGAATGACCTGGGACTCTCAGTAATAAACTCTCTGCGCAGGTTTCTTGGAAAACGCCGGGCTGGGCGATGCCTTTTTCACCACGCCTTCGGATGAAATGCTCACCCAGGTCATATTCAAGCCAGAAACTGTCTCGCGAAAGGCATGGGTTGTATATGTCAACTACATGATAGTCGCCTTACTCTCCGGTCACGACAAGGGCGAAAGCGCCAAAGTTCAAAAGTTCCGCCACAATATGCAGCTGGCCCTCAACGACAGCAGAATCTTCCTCGAACCGCATGAGTTAAATCTTCAGGCCCTCATACTGTTGGCAGTCCATGGAGAAGATTACGCCTCGCCGAATTTATCCTGGATGCTGGTAGGTCACGCTTGTCGACAGGCTGAGGCGTTAGGCCTCCATGCACCCACTTATTCCGACTATGAGACCAGACAGCGGAGTCTAAGTCTGTTCTGGCTTCTCTTTGCTGTGGACAAATCATGTTCATTAGCCTTTGGCCGTTCATGCTTTCTTCCCTCAACCACCTATACGCATGTTCCATATCCTGAATTAGGATATCTTACTCGCTTTCAACCTCATAGTGAGCTTGGTGAAAATAGTCAGACAAGGGCAAAAGCTTCTTTTTTCGGGGCTCATTTGTTTCTCGCCCACGTGGAGCTTGCCAAATTGATAGGAAGCATCCTCGAATTACCGAGTCCTGGGAACTTGGCCCTCAGTAGAGAGCAACTGAGCACACAGCTTCGCGAATGGTATGCTGGGACAATCCAGGTCGGTATTCCCTTTTCTGGTGATAGTGTGAATACTGAATAGATTCAATAATTGCGATAACTAACACACGATGCAGATACTAACTGATACCATGAACAACGAAAGGGAGTCATCTAGTCCTAATCAGCTACGAGAGATGTCACTGGGTATCAGTAGTGTCAAATTTGAATATTTGCATACTCTCATGGTTTTCCACAAAGGAGTCTCTTCGAACACTAGCATTCGGCTAGAGGCAGCCCGCGAAGCAATTTCTCTTCTACCCTCGATGGTATCAAATTGGACCTCTGTATACAACGGCATTATCTGGTATGTGAAAGTCGGCTCGTCCCCTGTTCATATTGCTAACGGGCAATATCCAGGCACCTACTATACTTTCCTTTTATCCCCTTTTTCGTTGTGTTTGAGCACCTAGCGCAAAATCACACCTTCTTAAGCACGGCAACTATCCAACAAGATCTTGACCTGTTATCAACTGCGGTCTCATATTACTCAAGTATGCGTGACCAGCTCAGCGTACTGGCTACACTTTGTGCGCGACTTGAACACATAGCCGCGACATTCTTAAGATTGGCTCAGCTACAAGTGGATCGCCGAGATATGCTAGTGCCTAAACAAAGCAACCGTGGGGCATCTACCCTAGGACTATTTACGACCACACAGCCAATCGACAGTTCTACTGAGAAAATGCAAACTGAGAATTGTTTCAGCAACAGCGCGATGATAGATTTTGAACAGATGCAAGCAGATCTAGGGGACGAGATCGGGACAGACCTAGGACAATACCTAGAATGGCTGCCAGCAGACATATTCCCTGCACAGACAGCATCTTCTTCAGATGCGCACCTCCAGCCGGATGAACCTTGTTCCAAAACAAAGCCAAGAAACTCATCAGGGCAAGATCCACGCGGCATCAAACGGCCTTTTGATGTCATGTTCGATTGGTTTGCTTGGGATGTTTACTACGCGGAAAATGAGTCCTCATGAGAATGACTTGGCCTTGATAGTCGGTGGCGATCAGTTGTATAACTAGAAAGTACTAGGAGCTGTCTCTTAAAGTCGCAATGTGATTTGTGGACGTCAAAGACTGCTTGGATCATATTCCATGCTTCAAGATAACCAGCATCGAGCACGTCGTCAGCCTGTAACTTGCGACCGTGGGACGATTAATTACTAAGTTTGAGATCGATAAATGCGGCATTATTATATAGCATAACCTTCTAAAGCATCCCTTAAGATTATTATAAGGCTCCTCAGAGTTTTAGCTATGAGACTGCATAAATCCTGAAATTATTATAAAATCTGGTAGAAGCCATAGGATAGGTAGAAGAGCTTTGCCTTTACTCCGTTTTTCTCGACCCCCGAAGGCAGGCTCAATTGAAACACTAATCCGTTCTATTGATTCTTTTGATAATTATACGAAGCAGCTTAAGATGACGCAATTCCATTTGCCACGATAATCTGGATGTACCGACAATAGCTTCATCGAGGCTGGAGGGAAATAAGCAATCGACGAATGAGCGAAGTCGGATACAAATTATGATTTTGCTCAAGACTCCACTTATGGGCCGCTGATCGTTCTAGAAGCCGAAAAGTGCAAGATTTAGAGTTCACCACGACATCGTGCTAAACCTGATTCTGCTAAAACACCGCTTTATTAATTTCTAGCCCCATTATCTTCCTTTTTCGCAAGTAGTGTTGAAGAAAAGACGAGGATAGACTGACTAGTCGTGAAAACTTCGAATTGCGCAATCGGAGGTCCAAACATCAAATACAGTCGTCTTTAAAGGTCTTGGCAAGAGTCCCACGCACTACACTCCTATCAACAACTTCTTTGCTTTGTTCGTGATAGACCATGGCGCCTAATCTCTCGGTCGATGATATCCAAAGTGTTCCGCCTGTGTCTCATGCACAGGCATACGGGACAGATGATGAGAAGCCTGTTCTGAACCAAGGAGGCCATGGACCTACTCAACGACGGCTTAAGGACTATCACATCACTTGGATCGGTCTATGCAGTGGAATTGGAACGGGTCTCTTTATCGGAACTGGATCTGCATATGCCTCTGCCGGACCAGCAGGATTGCTGTTGGCGTATATCATTGTCGGCGCCGTGCTCTGGTGTGTGATGCAGAGTATCTCAGAGCTTGCGACGTTGGTAGGTCCACTCTATAACATGCTAACTGTCCCATACCATCACAAGGCTAACGCTTCAATCACTAGTTACCCACTGCTGGTTCATTCCCTCATTGGGCAACTCGCTTTATTGACCCCTCTGTCGGCTTCTCTCTTGCAATCTCCTACGGATACTGCTACACCATTGCAATTGCGTCCGAATGTTCAGCAGCGGCAGTCCTTGTCAGCTACTGGACAGATCTCACTCCCGCCGTTGTCATCACCATCAGTCTCGTTCTGATCCTTGGAATCAACTTGATGAATGTCAGGTTCTTTGGCGAGACTGAGGTTGTCACTGGTGCCATCAAAGTTCTTTGCTTTATTGGTCTCGTCATTGTCGCTATTGTCATTACCGCCGGAGGTGGCCCTAACCATGATTCCATCGGTTTCCGATATTGGAACAATCCTGGCGCCTGGGTTGACTATAATGGTATCACAGGCTCAACAGGACATTTCCTCGGTTTCCTATCAGCCTTTGTCAATGCATCCTTCTCTTTTGTCGGTGTCGAAACAGTTGTTATCACCGCCGCTGAATCTGTCAACCCACACAAAGCCATCCCCAAAGCTGCCAATCGCGTCACTTACCGGATTGGCTTCTTCTATATCCTCGGCGCATTCTTGATCGGCCTGATCGTTGATCCCAGGAACACCGATCTTGTGTCCGGTACTGGCAATGCCAACAGCTCGCCATGGGTTATTGCTATCCAAGCAGCCGGTATCAAGGTATTGCCGTCAATTGTTAATGCTTGTATCTTGATATCTGCATGGTCTGCTGGTAACTCATACTGTTGGGTCGGGTCTCGTATCATTCTCGCCATGACAACTGATCGACAACTCCCTCAATTCTTCGGTCGCACAACCAAAAATGGTGTCCCTTGGGTTGCAGTCATCACTGCCTGGCTTTTCGGCCCACTAGCATATTTGAGTATGTCTAATCCCTGGTGGTTCTATTGCTTTCACGTTAACTAACCAAAACCAGGTCTTGGTACTGGCGGTGCCGCCCAAGCTTTCTCTTGGCTTCTGAATCTCAGCACAGTAGCAGGCCTCATCGCATGGGCAACTCTCTGCTTTTGCTACATCCGCTTTTACCGTGCTCTCAAGGTCCAAGGCATCAGCCGTGACACACTTCCATGGAAGGCACCTTGGATGCCTTACACAGCCTGGTTTGGTGGCATTGGATCCATCGTCATTACTCTTGTGGCTGGATTCCCTGTTTTCCTCAAGGGCAACTGGTCTACTGCAGACTTCGTTGCCTCTTATGTTGGAATTCCCATCTTCATTGTGCCCATTATTGCTTGGAAGCTTGTATACCGCACCAAGGTGAGTTATTAAACACATAAGCCCACCAGTTACCGAAGCTTTTAGATCTTTACTAACAATATCATCTTATAGTTCGCACGAGCCAAAGATATTGATGTCTGGTCTGGACGCCTACCTGAAAGTGGCGTGACAGGCCAAGAGTCTGAAAAGCATGCGGTGTAACTCATAGAACTTGCGGGTTGAAGATCCATAATTTGTGCGTTTTACAGCAAAGTGTAATTTGGAGGGTCTTAAACGAGACCAAAAATTAGATACAAATCAATCTATTCTTGACTGCACGTTCATCGTTCGTGGCGCAAAGCCATACAGCTACGGCCCTGCCCGTGGCGTCTCCTCGCTCATATTCACAATACTGGTGGCGCGGGAAAGCCCGGCAGAGTTCCAGTGGCTGATAAACCAAACATTCTCATCTGTCCATTATTCTCATCCAATCTTACTTATGCGGATTGCTAAAAGATAAGAAAGATATTGTAGTTACGTTTTGGTGTTGAAGTCCAACGGATTGTTCACCTTGAATTGCATGCGGTATACCTACCCCATAGCCGTAGAGAACTTATGGAAGGATTCAGAGACTAACTTAAATAAATTGGTTTACACAAGAGTGCAATAGTCTGCATTCGGCATCAAAGTATATTCATACCTATCAGCCATTACCCAATCCAAGAATCGTCTCCTCTGCGAACAGTCTTTATTCAATCGTAATGGCAGTAGTCTTGACCTGGAGGTACTCCATGATACCTTGGTATCCCGATTCCAGACCATTACCACTCTGCTTGAAGCCACCAAATGTGGCAAGCGGAATGGCCCACATCGCTCCATTGACACCGATAGAGCCGGCTTCAAGCTCATGAGAAAGCCTCAAAGCTCGAGAGATGGATTCGGTCCAGATGTACCCTTCCAGTGCGTTTAGTCGACGATTACTTCAGAATATGAGTATAGGTAGTACTCACCAGCAAGTCCATACTCCGTATCATTGGCCATGCGAAGAGCTTCTTCCTCCGTATCGAAGGTCAATACAGTCAAGACTGGTCCAAAGATTTCTTCGCGCAGAATTCTGGCATCTGGCTGGGGATCAGTGAAAATGGTTGGGGCAATGAAGTAGCCCTCGTCGCCAACACGATGTCCGCCAGTTGCAAGCTGAGCTTCGTTCTTTCCAGACTCAATGAAAGTCATAACCCGATCGAATTGGATCTTATCCGCCACAGGACCCATGAAGGTTGATACATCTTTGGTATTGGCCCCCAAGGACGAAGTCACTTCAGCATACCGTGCTTTGAGAGACTCAAGGAATGGCGTCGCCACGTCTCGTTGTATGTAAACCCTACTACCTGCAGCGCAAACCTGGGCGGAGTTGAAAAGAAAAAAGGTGGTGCAGCTAAGGACATGTCAGCCTGTACATCATCGATAAAGCTGAGGTAAAGTGAGTCAACTTACAACTCAACCGCCTTTTCGATATTGGCATCGTTGAACACCAGGACAGGAGACTTCCCGCCAAGCTCAAGGGTAACCTTTTTGAGGTTCGACTTGAGCGCCATTTCCTGAATCTTTCTTCCCGTGAAAGCAGACCCAGTGAAAGAGATCATACGGATTCTCATATGCGATGCCAATAGGGATCCGGTCTCTCCTCCACCGTTGAGTAGATTAATGACACCCGGTGGAAACCCAGCCCTCTTGATGAGATGTCCAATTTGGAGTATGCCCAAAGGAGACTTCTCAGACATCTTGTAGACAACCTGTATTCTGTTAGATCTGACCAAGACTGGGATTATGAGATATGTACCGTGTTTCCTGCAGCGACAGCAGGAGCTGTCTTCAAACCAAATTGTCTATGCTTCTAGTAAGAGTAATGTTCCGAACAACTCATTGCTAGAGACTTGACAAGACTTACACAGCAGATCCGTTCCACGCACTGATTCCGGCAACAACACCAAACGGATGATGGCTAACAATCTTGTAGACGCCATCGTCAGCAGGTAGCTGCTCGCCTCGGATCTTATCGGTCCATCCAGCGTAGTCTGAATAATTGTTTTTAGCCCAATTGATAATATTTTGTCAAGCCTAGAATGTTATCTTACAGCGGAAGAGTGAGATCAGCATGTCTGTCACCCGGAGGGCAAGACTGATGGGTTGACCCATGGCGAGCGTTTCAAGCTCAGCCAGCTCCTTTGCTTTGGCCTCGACTAGATCGGCGAGTTTAAGCATGCATTCGGCTCTTTGAACAGCTGTAAACTTCCGCCATGGGCCAGTAGTAAATGCAGCCTGGGCTGCATCTACAGCTTTGTCAACGTCGTCTTGACCGGCGACATGGACATCAGATGAGATCAAGGTGCCGTTGGCGGGATCGCAGACGGTGAGTCTCTTGTTACTCTTGGCGTCGACATACTTGATATTTAGAGTCAGCAGCAGTTACATGGCTGTACGGCGCCAGAAACATGTGCGGCTCACCTCGTTGTTGATAAAGAGCTGGGTTTCGAAGGTAGTCATGTTGGCGAATTGCATGTAATTGAAGATGATATGTTTGGTGTGTTGTTGGAAGATGGGTGGTCAAACGAGGATATTTATCCTATTGCAAAAGTCCGATCCTTGACAAAAAGGAACTGGTAAACTTGTCCGACTTTTTCCTTGGGATCAGTTTTGTATGTATGTCGGACTTTACTTGTGGACGTGGTGGTGAGTGGAGATTTGATCATGTCCGCCATATCGGACTGTATACATAAACTTCGCGCTCATTCCTCCGTTCAGCCCCCAAGTCTGGTTTGACAGGCGGGATGAACCAAACTCCGACAAATACAACTCTGGAAAATCGGCTTATTTTAGAAATTTCATTTTGAGAACGAGTATCAGTATTTCGCTCATACTAAACAAATTCAAGGACACGTTGATAACAACGGGAGCCAAAGACCATCACGGCAGCTGCTAGTCACCCATTATGGTAGTGTTTAGATAGAAACTTCATTACAATGTAAGTTTGCCGTAGTTTTAGCTATTTGGGCCGTCCAGTCCGCGGTTTGATGCAGGGGTACTTCTCGCAGAGACAAGATCTGCTGTCTCATCTACACCCAAATAACTGCGCATGTCGTCAGCATCACAGTCACACCAGAAGAAACACCTGGCTTACGCGCTCAAGAGTATTTCGGCAAACTCATCTACATCCTCTCCTCTACCATTCTCAAGAAAACTCGCAAGGCAGTAGTTGCTGATCACAAATCGAGGCTTGTCTTTCCACATGCGCTCGAAATCACTGGCTGAAGCGGCTTCCCACAGGTGATGAGATAATGTCCAGCGATGAATATAAGCCCATGCACCAGGATCTTCTGCTGTTAGTTAGTAAAAGCTGACCTTGCATTAATAGAAGTGGCAACGAAAAGACTGACCGGCTCCATTTATGTCATTCATCACTTGATATATGGTGATGAACGTATATCCCAGCACAATTGTTCTCCGTACCGATTCAGCAAAAATCCATTGCTAAGAGATGATTCGTTGTCAGAATAGCCATCATGTTGAGTCTTGAGAATACTCACATGCCACTTGGGTGCCGTTGTCTTTATAAAAACGTTTGGTTCTGTCACAATTTCTAAATTGTCGCGAACTTTGCATAAATCATCTAACCACTTCGCTAACAAGAGAGAGTCCTTCTCGCTTCGAGATCGCAAAATAATGTCGCCATCCAATAGTCTCATGATCTGGTATATGAAGAGTGCCTGGGTGCGAGCAAGACTCTGGATCGGTGTCACTTCTGCACGATCAACCTCGGAGTTGATAAGATCAAGGGCACGCTCATGTAAAGCTTGCATAACCATTGGCATATTGTTTTTGTTTCGGTTTGCGTAAAAGGTGACTGTCATAAAGCTCATCAAAATGCAAGACGGGGTCTGGTCTCTGTAAAGATATGGATGCAGGAACGGTGTTTTGTTGCGAGTGGCGATGTCACTGATGAAGCCCTTAAAACGCTTCACTAGGTAATGTAGTGGCTTCTTGGGGTCGTATGAGTGCCATGACTGAACATTGTGCTGGTGATGGTGGTTAATAACATCCTCTTGAATACTTGTCAGGTGTCAAGATATCATAGACAGTTATAGTGCTTACACAAAATGGAGCCATTGCCCTGTAGGCCGCCAGACATTCCTCGTCCACGGGGGTTGAGACCTCTGTCGCAAAGCTGCTGCGTCTCGATGTGGCATGGTACTCTTGTGCCTCTGAACCATTGTTGATGACCATTTGGGGATCGATTGGCAAATCTTCATCGTCACCCACTGCCGCGGTAATGCCATGATTGGTATTTTCAATATTGGCGGAAGGGCTTAGTAGATCTTGCAGTGGTAGATCTATGGGCAGATCCCCTAAAATGTCATAATCTAGGGTCATACCAGGGGCAAATGAAGTGTAATCGGAGTTGTCCAGGCCTGGCTGCTCCGCTGCAGGATCCTGTGACGGATGTTGACTAGGGGACCGTCTAGCCCTTTTGGCCTTGATTTTGCCATAGTTACAATGCAGATGTTTCTCTGCACACCTAGAGCAGATGGGCGTGCGTCGATCGCACCGTCTTTTGACCCTAACGCAGCTGTCGCAATTCTTCTGTCTCGACACTGTAAATTCAGGTGAAGTCAAAGCAGTCGGCATTGCGTTCAAGGTTAGCGGCTGTGTGATGTGAGTTTGGACTGTATCTGGCGGAGATGCTGGTTGTGGAGTTTGAGGAATATTCGACCACTAACTACCCCACAAACTCGTGGACTTTTCTGTCCTCAAATTCCGTAGGAGAGAAGTGGCGAAAATGCCAAGTACCGAAAGTCCACCAAAGTCCGCAGAAGTCCGCAGACTTTCCTGCATAACGTTATAGGCAATCGAATGGACAAGGATTAGTTGAAAAGCCCAGAAACTAAATTAATAATCATTGTCTGAAACTCGCAAAATGCTTTTAAAGAGGATGGGAAGCCTACATTATTATCACCGATAGAGCAAAACTGCCCATTGCCCGTTTTACCTAGTCTCGCAGATGCCCTTTTACTCTACGCTACATGCTGGTCAAACAAGTTATATGACTATTCACTGTGGAAAGTATTTTAAAAATAATAGTCATCATAAAAAATGAGGGTTACAAGTCAGACCCAGTGTTGCGATATTGGAAGGACAATTGAGTTGTTCAACATCCGAATCTTGGTGTTTCAGTTGATTGAACCTCTGACCCATCTCAAGATAAATGTACGAGATGCATCCTGTCAACAAAAAGAATTAGCAATCCCAAATCTTACTCGGCGTGCATTCTCGGGGTTATAAATTACTCACCAGTCCTCCAAGGGTACCCGTTCCTCAAGCATTCTTGCGGCATGCATAGCCTGATTTTGAGAAAACTTGGTGGCCAGTGCCTTGAGTCTATCGATGATGTACAGCCTCGCTGGTGGAGGACATACCTCAGACCCGGCAGCGGTTACCAAGGGCCATACGAGAGAGCGCGCGGCGGAACTAAATGGCGCCTCCAGCAACTCAATGGAGAACGGAACACTAGCCAGCATATCATCAATGATATCACCAGCCTGTAGCGCGGCGCGTATGGGCATTTGTTCCCAATCTTCATATAACGGGTCGTTTTCATCGGGCTGATCGAGCGTGACTCCATGTAAGCTATGATCAAATGCACAAAAGATCCATTCCTTCATCATGAGACGGATTAGCCTTAGAGTGTTGTATATACGCGCGAGCTGTTGCGATTGATACTTGTGCATGACACCCTTATAAGTGTAAACCTTGACGTTAGTCTCGGTGTTCTTGTAGTTCTCAGCCATGACATTGATGACCTGGAATGGCGCGCATTTGTAAAGTTTATCAAACATCTCAGCCCCATGAGCATCAAGATCCAATGCTTCTCTTACAACCTCGGTTGCAAGCATGCCCTGTGTATTTGCACGCAGATTGGCAAATCGACTGAGAAACGTGATTATGTGGATTCTGTTGTTGTCAAGCCCTGAGGCATCGGACATGGCGAACTCTTGAAGACGAAGGAAATCATCGGGAACGGAAACTCCCTGCATGACGCAATTCGTCAAGACATTAACACTGGCGTGATGGAACAATTGTCGTCCGACTTCGGTCTCGAACTGCTTTGTCCCTCTTAACATCAAAAGTCTTGATGAACCTTGGACATGCAATGCCCATTCCTGAGGAGAACGTCGACCTTCAAAGGCAAGAGCCTCGAAGGACGAGAGTAGCAGCACACGCAGGAGAGTCTTGTCGAGAGCCATGAGTTGTGAATCGTTCAAATCACTGTTAGTCTGGGCGAGAGCTTTGGAATAATGAAGTCGTGCTGTTCGCATCAAGTCGACGCTTCGGTGCTCAATCGCCATGGAAGCTAGTGCTGGAGCATACATAGTTTGCACTATGTCTTCATCTTTTGCGAGAGTTGGCATGTGTAGCGGTAGATATTGGAACAAGCCAGCATTCGAAAAGACGAATAAGAAGTAACCCAGAGCAAGTCCCTCAGGAGGGTATGATATGCCCAAACGCGCGTTCTCGGCAATGTACTGTTGGTGGTATTGCTCAAGCCCCGCGACCTTCGGTGATGGATCGTCAGTTCTTGCCGCCTGCTTTTCATTGATGGCTTTGCGTCGTTGTGCTTTCAACACCACCGCAGAAGTTTCATCCCTAATTGATACGGCTTGAGTGTCGCGATACCCAAAGCAACGGATACCCATTCGCATGCAAGTGGAGCATTGTGGCTTCTTCAAATCGCACTGCCATGGTGTGCATGGTTAGAGACGGTGCCCAATGCAGTAGAGGGAGATATCTGTGCTTAACCTCCATCATACCTTTCTCCGCTTGTCACGGCAAGGTCCGCAGGCTCGTGAAAGTCTCCCCGAGAAGACCATTGGTTGCGATCTGGATCGGTCCGCTTATGAATGGTCAATTTCTGGTCTTGGCGATGGATCTTTGCCTCGGCTTGTGGCTAAAGTCTGATAGTATAATATCGTGGTCGTCGAGTAGAGAGTCGCTGGTCGAAGAGTCGGATAAAAAAGGCAGTGGTTTCGACAAGATCCTCTCTATCCAACGCGTCAGCAGTTAGCATTCAGCCCTACGATCTTTCATGGGGGATTACGATTCGGACAAGTCCGAAACTAGCGTCGAAAGGATTACCCAGAAGGGAAAGGTGAACAAAAATTCCCACATCGCCGCATAATCGGCACGGCTGTTCCGAGATCTTAAGCAGTCAGCCCATGCCAGCTTGGGGAAGACATTACCGTATTGGCCATGTGCGTCATCATTTTGTCAGATTTCCAACAGGAACTTTCAACGATGAATTGAACCTGACTTACCCTGCGTTCACCAGCTTACTTCAACCGATTGAGCAACACGTGAAACGATATCACAGATTCACTCAATTTAGTAAGTCTCAGGAATGCAACTTGAACAATTTCACTATTACTTGCATTTGATACGATCCCTGCTCTAAATGAATTCTAACCTTAACCATACTTGAGACCGAGGCCTCTTGAGTAACTACGCACATGAGACCACCACCTGCCTCAGAGTTTCTGATCATCATTGAACTTTTCGCCCGCAAAAACATCTTCAAGCCAATCCAAGGCAACTTGGTTCATCTGCACATAAGCCCCGACCTGGCAATGCTCACCAGCGCCCTGAACATTCTCGAAGAGGTGATATGTCGCCCGGTCCCCAAGCTGCTTGGCCAATTCTTTCGCTTGCCCAGGGAAGAACATGTCGCTTTGGCCGTCTCCAACAAAAACAGGCGCTTTGATCTTGTTCACGATCCCCTTCATCGTATAAGCTTCCGACTTCTTCAAGAACTCGTATGCGGACTCCGTCTTAAAAGACCATTTGCCCTGGTCGATTCCCCAGCGTATGTTGGATGGGACCTGGGGATCTTTCTGTACTTCCAATATTTCCTTGTCAATGTCTTCCTTCCTACCGGCTTTGAACAATTCGACGATTCTGGGGCCGTATTGTTTGAAGATAGCCTGGCCAAAATCGTAGACACCATCAAGAGCTATCACAGCAGCGAGGCGATGCTCAAACGCTGCCGCTCTAGGAGCCAGAAATCCACCAAAAGAAAAGCCCATCAATGCAATCTTGCTAGCGTCTACGTCGTCGCGAGACAGGGCATAATCCACCACTGGTGTGACAACTCTTTCCCAGTCAGGGGTGAAGCCGAGACCTTGATAACGACGGACTGTAGGCTGGCCCGGTCCTTCGTAGACAATTGCATTCATACCACGCTGCAGGAGAGCTTCTCCCATTGTATGATACAAATCTTCCATGGATCCATCATACCCGTTGCCCAGAATGACAGTCGGACGTCTGCCAGGCCTGTCTGTCTTATAGAAGATGGCAGGGACGGTGAAGTTATCCGCACGCAGTTCGACACGCTCTCCGGGGACAGAGAGTAATTTGATCGCTTTGTTGAAAGATTCTGCTTGCTGTTTCCATAGGGAATTGATCCTGGGGTCGCTCCAATTTCCATGCAAGAATGCATCCGCCGAGCGATAATAGGTTGCAGCCCGGAATAGAGCATTTCGCGCCGACACGGGGTGTCTTTCGGGGTCAATGCTTTTTGATTGCACATGGACTCGATTTGCGAGATCGTAGAATGCCTGATAGAAGCTTTCAAAGTCACCCGTTTTGATTTGACTTGCTGCGACCAGCACTTCTCCAATGTCGGAACCCTGATAAGGACTGTTGGCTAGGTTGACTAAGATGTTGAAGTTGAAGTCAACGTCTGGAAGGATCTGGACCATGGTTGCATTGGACGAACTATGCGGGGTGTTGTGTTTGATGGTTGATGGGAGCGCGTGCACCGAGACCTAGGTGACTCTGTATCAGCAACATGTTAGGAGAGCTAATAGGAGATATATAACTTACATAGCTCGAGCTTCCCCACATGGCAACTAGAGTTGAGGAAAGGAATCTCATCTTGATACGGTAGGTTTCTTGGTGGTAATTGACGTAACGGATCTGTTGATGGCAGAGTTGGATGATGTTGAACAAAATGATTGAGGGAAACATGCGGGTTATATAGCAGGGACCTTGGCTGGTGGTGCCTGGTGTAGTTAATAATATCTTGAGTCTATAACTATAATACTTCACATCTGGTAGGACGAAGCTGATCGAGTAAACTGCTACTAACTGTGCATCACCAAGCCTACTTTTCGAATGGTCTACCAGTTTTGGGGGGCTCTTCGACAAGCTGTACCGGAATTGCACTAACTCTATCGAGAAGTCTATTCGATAAGCTTGTCACCAAGCGTTGTCAGCACATTAGGCTCTCCGGGTCAGCAGTTTTGCACAGCCATAATTATGCGCCGATAGATAGAATACTACCTCCTTTTACCTTTTTACAACTCGGTTAAGCGGCAAATCGATAAATTGTGGCCTTTAGTGCCGTTCTCGCTCTCGGTCAATAATAGTGTCGAGATGCTCCGACTCAATAGGTTAGGCCAAAGAAAGGTTTATTACAAGTTGACGTCCTCAATCGCAAAGGATCTTGTAGATTTTCGCTAGATAAGCAGCATAGCTAACGGATTATTCATAAACTCGTGACACTATGTGGGGTTCGTTGCGATATCACGAGATACTTATAGAGCATCGATCTACGTGCGTTTGAATACCAGTATATCACATACTGAATGATGGCATCGGCATAATTTAATATGACCACTGTCTTTCAGAAAGAGTTTTTAGCTGATAGCGAAGCCATGTAGCAAACACAGAGGAGTAGACACGGACTACATCATGCGCAGGGCGGGAATTCACAGCGCTGAAGGGCCTTTGAAGTAACTTCCTGGTCTGGGGCTGCCGAGCCCTTTGCAAAATAGCTACAGCCTCAAGTATGGTTTGGAGACATCGTCCAAAACTTGACATAATTGAGAAAGAATTATTAGTGAGCAACGCTACGTAGCAGGGTCAGTAGTTCCCGGTTGCGGAAACGTAAGTAAGGCGCAGAAGCTTTATTCGAAGAAATGTCGAGTCTGGGTCCAAAGGCCTTCTCCAACAAGGTCAGAGCTGGATTTTCTTTATTTTGCACCAGAGAATCGTTAGAAGTAGTCTTGCAAAGAAAAGAGAGGATGAAAGAGGCTTGCGCGGGGAACATCTGGGCATCCGAGGACACGAATTCATTTACATCAACGCGATTTTGCTGAAATGTCAGGATGGTGAAGACACTAGCAGGAAAGGTGTGAGGTACAGGTTAACTTGGGCGTCTTCCAGGGTATGAGAATACCAAGTGACATTGCTATATTATCTATGGGAAAGCCGAGTCGTTAGTGGTATTCGACTGGTAAATGATCAAGTCATATTGTTCCTACCACCGCTCCGGTCCTAGCTCGTTGAAAAACAGAATGGCGTAGGGAAGAAATTTCCTGAATTCAGATCCTTCACAGGAGGTCCGACCGTTCGGATTGGTGTGAATTTGTACAGTAGGATAGCCCATTTCATATTACCAGCCCGGCTACCCTGCTTTGAAGAATCTGGGTGCTCAGCCTCGCATGCGTCGATTGATCAAGAAAACCTGGAACAATTCTAGCTTCCCAAGCCTGCTACATTTAGAGGTGGCAGTACCTCGCAAACATACGTCACTCATTCAGGCAATCAAATACTTGAACCGTTGTAGGCTAAGTGGAGAAAGAACCAATTTTAACACGAATAACCGTAAATGGCCATGTCGGGACCGAATCCAGAAGCTAACGCCCGGGCATGTCCCCGAGACTTCAAATCCTTCTTTTCTGCTCGTATGCCGATGCCAGGAATCAAACATCGTCCGTACAGGTTGTCAAAGAGACTGTCATTTGATTGCCTTTCTGTGTACGTGAGTTTGCCGCCACTCATTTTAGTCTACATTTATGTTCCATCTAAGACACATGGAAGGATCTGGTATCTCTGTGTTGAAGGTTGTAAGACTCCGGCATTGATAAGATCAACTAGAACAAAGGGCAAAGGCGACGGCCCGATCTCGCAAGTCGGCTGAAATGGGAGTACTATCGGCTTGCATTGATGCCGAGCAGCTGACTGCATAGATCTGCGTAAGGATTCAGTCCCCTGATATCAGTTCACCCGATCTCCACTTCCCATGGTCCATCTGTTTAGTGTTTAGGCAGCTATCAATTAATCTGGGGATCGGGAAATGATCAACTAGATCGTGTTTGAGATCGCTGTTCACGACAAAATGCGAGGGAACAATGGTCTATCGGTAGGCAGTGGCATGAATGCAACACAGTCTGTTCTGAGTAGTCAACCCAGGGCATGCGTTGCTAACATCCCAGTAATATCCCAACTGCGACTCAATTGCGTCAAAAGCATCTACCTGAGACCAGTTTGGCCGGGGACATTCCTTGGCTTGATTAGGATCGTGCGTCTTTTCCCCACGGGGCGCAATTATGTTGCATCCCTTGCATCCTTCGACAGACTAGCCTGTTTTCCAGCTCCAACTGACTTAGCCTTACCCTAGCCTTGCCTGAAATGGGGGTGGATCGACGTTGTCATGCGGGATATAGCCTTAACGGATAAGTCTTTTTCCTAACTAACAAACTCCTAACCTATGCTATAATTCAAGCGGCGGGCAAAATAAGTGCACGGCCTCCCACTATAATAGCTGAACCCACAAAATCCAGGCGATGATACAAGCCAAGGATGAGTTGTACGTCATGTTATTCCTATGAAGTGTTGATCCCTTAGGCAACTCTTTTTATGCTCGTCACTAAGCATGATCGTCAGAGTATCTCAAATACATACTAGGTTTTAGAAAGCTGGATAGTATAAATATATCATGTTTCAACCAGGAGAATTTGCTGCTACCATTATCCTCACTCTCAACAAACTCAAACATTCTCAATAACCCATCCAATACAACCAACATCACAATGTACTCTATCCTTCGCGCCGCTACCTTGATGGCCTTGGTTGGCTATTCCCAAGCTGACTTCGCCGTTGGTACCTCTGCCAGCCAAAGTATGCACTACCCCTTACCTTTACGTTCTGAGGATCTATGCTTACTGTAGAAGTGGGAATTGGAGAAATCGTTCCTGATACTGGCGGCGATATTTACAACACCGATGATGTCGCTGTGTCATACCCTGGCGGCTGCCTTGACAACGTTCAGCAATTCGAGGTACGTAATACATCCAGCGGCTAATATCATACCTAGCTAATAAGTTGCAGTGTGTCTCAGAGAGATGTCTAATTGAAGGATTCTTTGAGATCCGCGGCAAGAAGACAGAAGATCAGTACGGCTTCAACTGGAATGGAGAGGGTTGGGAATTCTCCCAAAACAGCCAGACTCTGGGCTTTTGCACCAAGAATACCGATGAGGGTTGCACCAAGACAGGTGTCAATTACTCACTTGGTTTCTTTTCCCACATGCTTTGCACCGGTTCCATTAACCCTGGCATGTAAATAGTCGGATTCTTTTTTCATGTATACATTTCCTCAGTTCTATATATAAGATGCCATTGCTGTTTCAGATCCAAACACATCCGCGAGTAGGATACCCGTCAACTCGCTATGTGCAGAAAAAGCTTAACACCACGAGACTCGGCCAAGGTTTTCATGCTACTAATATCCACCATTTTTACATCATCAACGAATGCTTCGGAAAGGTCAAGGGTGCCTTTGTGGGCCGCATTCTTCTAGTAGCTCCATAAAGCCTCAAGATATGCAAACACATCGTTACTGATCCGGGTCCAGACAAAGCTAATACAACGTGACTTGAGGTATTCGATAGATTTGGGTAGCCGATGGAGCACAATCTTGTAGGTCTCGGTATCTCCCGGTCATTTAAGCTCGAATAGATCGATCAAAGGGATGCTGAGGCTAGGAAAATACAGGGAATCTGACTAGGCCCTAGGAATATTATCGCCAAAACCTCGGATTGTACACCCAAACGTTCATATTAACCGAATGAGAGAAAGATGCACGTTCAGCGCTCTTAGCTAGAAAGCACTCTTCCTCAATCATCCTGATTCATCCCATAGCCACCGCATATGCCACTATACCAGCACCAACAGGAGCCAACATAGTGGCAAAGTTCATAGCGGCTCCATTGGTGCTACCTTGGTCACTTCCCGAGCCTGTTTAATGTCAGAATTATGAAGCCATCGCCATTAAGAAGAGCCCATTCACCTCCATCCGTAGACGTCGCATCGTCAGAAGTACTGGTGGCAGTAGCTGAAGCATCACCGCCACTTTTAAGATACTTGGAACTGGCGCTAGATACGAGGTCGTCATAGTCAGAAGCAGTCACGGGGATACTGGCCGAGCAGTCTGGCGTGGCTTCAGCAGCTCGGGGTTTGATCGTGGCAGAGCCGTGGCAGATGGGCCAGCCTTTGCAACGACTGATGGTCAGTTGACCTCCCACGCAACAGTAGTTATCGATAGTGCCGCCTCCATGTCCCTCAAGGACACCTGGGCACCAGTATCCAACCACACAGGTGGTGAGGGAGAGTAAGGCAATAGTGGTAAAGTACCGCATCTTGGAGTGGGTAGATTGATATGAAGAAATGATAGATAGAGCGAGATTGAGATTAGAAAGCTGGGATGAAAGGCAAAGTAGAAATATCATGGAGGGTTATTGCTCGGTATATATAGCAGTTCAAATTGATATCGATTGACTGACTGCACTTGACTTGGGTAGCTCCAGTGAAGGTAAACCCTAATACTTCATCATCTATTCTCGATAGGACATTTCGTCGATCCATCTGCCGATTATCCGAGTAAGCATAACTTCACGACCAACCATGACCCAAGGACCAACTATTCATTCCATCGTATGCCTCAGCCAACTGTTGGATGTCATCTATCACGGTGTTGTCTGACAAAAGTGCCGTGAACCAAGTCCTACTATGACGTTTCCGTTACTCAACAAGTGCAATCTTGAGACAGATAAAGCGCCATATATGGCTTTCTCATTTGCATTGATCTTTTCAGCCTTGTTTTAAATGCATGAAGTTATCGTGGTGGCTTTATGTGATGGATGCGAAATTACCCTTTTCGGCAAGATAACGCTAAGCTAACCTCATCGGTCCTGTTTACAGTAAGCACTATCTTCATGTATCGGCTGTTACGGCATCAAGTTGTCTGAGATATTATTGTTTCACTGACGCGACAGGTATTCATTTTAGCTTGATAAAGAGACATGCATGTCTATGCCTATAACATATTATAAGACTATTTACGTCTTTAATCCAATAGTCAAATCATTCGCAGCAGCAGCTCAGTTTGTGCCACAACCAACTTCAACTTCAGAAAAAATCATGATCTGTACAATGGTAGGAGATGAGTCCTCCGGCTCCAAAACGGGTCTCGGTGCTTCTTCCATCGAGTTCACGTTGGTTATCCACCCTTCGACTGCCCAGCCAGGCCTCACCCTGATCCATTATCTTGGGTCTCCACCAGAAGGTCCTCCTGTCTTCTCCTCCACAACACAGCCGGTTGAACCAAATACCACAATCTTCCAGGGGCCTCCCAACCCGAACAGCATACTCGGTACCGCGTCGGTTGGGACCTCAAACACTTTCATGCATCGTGGTAACCCAGGCACACTTGAGAAGAGCTCCCTTAGCAAAAGCTGCTCTATCAGCTGTCCCCTTGGAACATTCAAATGGGCCGCCGATCTAGATGGAAACGGACATACTCATTGGGTCCTCAAGGATGCATCTGGTCAAAAACTGGCAAATCTGGGTAACGGAAAGTCCAGAGATGGAGTCGCGAAAGATGACAAGAAACTTGAATTCTGCTTCAAGGGAAATGACAACCTCGTTGAGTTGGTCGTGCTTACGGCCTTGATGGTTATTCCTCTGGCTAAAACAAACCGAAATGAGGAAGCTAAGGTGGCCTTTGAGGCTATGAACCTCATCAGTGCTGTTTTGGGATCATAATTCCCAGGACAATTTGTGGATAGTTCTATCGACTAGCATCTGTTCATATATTTCACTTTCTTTTCCCACCAACTCATGTCCATCTTCAAATCAATACAACCCCAAATCCTACAGGAGTGAGTCCTCTTCGCACAATGCCATGGCTTTATCTGGTGTCAACTGTCGAAGTGGCGCTGTTTTCAAGCACGACTGTGATGGCAGATAGGTACGCCCTGTCATGATACGAGCAGTGTGAAGTATGTAGCTCTCCAACGGCTTGTTCTCGGTAGGTAGCCTCTTCCGAAACTTGTCTTGTTCTCGAAAGTAATCGAGAAGACGTTCTTTCTCGCTATTATTAGCACCTTCACATGTCAGAATTAAAGTGCCGGCAAACAAAACTTCAGCAAGAAGCCCAATCCGTCGCATAAACGAATAGCACATCCAGATATGGCGACAAGCAGTCTTGTAGTTTGCGTCTAGGTCGGAATCTGGTTTGCCAAGCAGGTTGCTTGTTTCACGAAACATGCGATTCAAGACAATGCTCAGCACATGATAGTCTAAGAAGCATCTCGGTGCAAATACAGCTGAGAATTCGTACTCTTGCTCGGTCATCCATTTCGAATTGTTCACGATTTTGATGTGGCCGAGCTCATAGAGCTTCACTATTAGCTCTTCTCCCATAGATCGCAACTCTTCAATTCTCCTGGTTAATTCATCGTGAAGGATCGAGGCTCTGGCATGAAGATCTGGCGCGGATGGAGTACTCAGCAGCTCATAGAGTTTTTGACACAATACAGGCCATTGGTCCATGTATCTTTCCAATTTGTATGCGCTGCGCTGTTCGTAGGTCATGGGACTGGGTGATGATAGTGCTTGGTCAAGGAATGACTGCCACTGAGGAGTGTGGTAGAAGTTTTCGTCTCCCGCAGCTAAGCAGTGGTTTTTCTGTGACTTTTAGATAATATTTAACTTGACGGGAACGGTAATTTAACATACCACAATACTCTGGCTCTCCAAAGCCAAGCACACATGGAGCTCATCGGTCAATTTGGGAGGTCCTTTCCGAGCAAGAATACTGTAGACTCCGCGGCCATGTATACAGTGATGATAGCTCCGTTCTGTGTCAAAGAGCACTTCGAACCGCTCCAAAAGAATAGTAGACGCAAGAGTCTCACATGTAGCGAATTCTGTGGGGTCCTCAATGGCGCGTCGCAGACTGCGTATCGCTTTGGCATAGACTTTCACGTCAACCAGTCCGTCAACAGTTTTGCCTCTTTTGAAATGCGACCACGTGGAACAAAACAAAGCCAGCACGTCACGGAGTGCAGGGCTCTCTCCAACCCGGCGTGGAAGCAGTGGCGAATAGCCAACTGTTTTGAGGAGATCCATGACAGGGTCAATATCAAACTGGGCTACCCAGCTAGCGGATACACGATCTGCTACGGTCGTAGGCGCAGATCGTGGCGGGGGGACGAGACGTAGCAAGCCGTACGATCCACCGGCAGGTTCATTGCGAGAGCTGACATGAACCATAGAGCCCCATTGGGTATTTGACGAACTCTCTGCTTGTGAAAGGTGTTGAAAGACTTCTCCCGTTGGTGTTGCATCATGACGACCGTTGTGAACAAACTTCATGGAGGTGGGCGGTCCTGAGCAGGCCACTCCAGCCAGTTCACAAGCTGTGCAGGTTGGCCATCTTTCGTCGCACTAAGATGATGTTAGAGGTTCCCTTGACCTTTGTGTGCGTATCGGTATGCAAGACAAACCTTGGTTCTTCTTTGTTTACATCGCTGGCAACGTTTCGTCCTTGGAATGCCTGGCATGGTGGGTGGTTTTATGTCGAGACTTTTACCAAAAATGACAAGATGGAGCGTTGAGTTGAAAAAGTTCCAACTCTATCATAGGGCTGAGTCTTGAATGAGGCGGGGTCTCGTGCTTACTACCGTACGCCATGTTGTGGTCGAAACCATCGCGCCATCTAACTTGAATAGGCAATCAAGCGTCCATCAGTGCGTAACGTACAGTACTGGTCTTCTTGATTGACTAGTCTCCTGGTTTGCTGATTCGATAAGCCGCAATTCTACCTTCAGCGAATAGAGTCTCCCAGACTGGGAAGTATCCCACATATTCTGGATCACTGGCGCTGAGTGGCTTTTCGGGAATCAAGGCAGCAATAGCTTAGAAATGGGATCAGGCCAGTAGTTGGATAGTCTGCGCTGTTCGAAATGCATTAATAGGGTCATTGTAAAGTGTTATATTCGTAAGGGGTCAGGCTGTCCGAGAAAGGTCAATCATAAGTGCATATCGGATATGGTAGGGTTATGTAAGAGTCAACCAGAACTCCTGTCAAAGTTTCTTCGTATGCGGATATATCCTCAATCTTCTTTGGGCTATATTTTAGGTAGAAAGCCTATATCTTGATATTATAAAACTTCTTCTGTCTGAAGACTTTCCTGGACGTCGTGGTCACGTCTCTCAAAACCAATTGGAACCTTTCAAAGCCATGAAAACAATAAGATGACGAAAGCAGGTTCTCAACTATCGTCTTTTTTCGAAGAATTACAATCATTGGTTTGGTAAAGGCAGGGAGTGCGCACCTAGATAGAATGGTATTGGGTTCCCATAAAATTCGCCCTGGTCACAAGCTTGAGCCAGGCCATGAAATTCGTCAAAAACAGCAGCAATCTTGGGTGCAGTATATTGATATCGCATTGGTGCTGAATTCGGCTATGGAATAGAGCTCTGACCCCGACAGAGAACAGGGCTTGCATATTGCCGCTAAGTTTTCTCCTTTGATCTGGATTTTCGGGCAGCTAACAGACGCTAACAATATCTTGCTGTTATCTTACGAATGCGATGGGAATCTAGGCTTGCGGTAGATTATGAAGCTGAGCGCGAAAGTTGTCAAGCAGTATCTGCTCGACCAATTCGAGATTACCATAGAAAATGCACTACGTCATTTCTTCGTTCCAAGACTTGGATGAAAAGGGCAGTTCAAGTGTCACTGCGAAGCCACAAGGTGTGCTCACACAAGAAAAGTCGCGAGCGTCCCAGTTTTCTAGGAGCGTTCTCGAATAACACAATCATAACTTGGAAGATAGGGAACTTTTTGGCCGGCGAGATTTCAGGAAAGGCAGCTGAAGAGCCGCGCGTGAGAGTGTGTGGGAACTATTTGGTATCGCTACCTATCTTGGCGAGCTGCATGGCCAATCGGACGAGAAGTGTGAGACTTAGGCCTAGATCTCTCAGGTCATATATGTCTATTTTAGTGAGATGGGGCCATCAGACTCGGGCGCTTCCTATCATGTAGTTAATAATGAAGAGTAACTTGATTGGCAGTAGGAATCATTTGTTATGGCATTAAAATACCCTATCAGCCCTTGATGCCTTATCGTTCAGCATACTACGTATTTGTCTCACGGCGTTCTCCTCCTCTCCTTCCTGGCTGGCTGTATCCCACCAGCTATAGTGGCAATTGGTCGGATGCGCCTAGCTTAGTACGTCGTAGGTCATGACCAGGGTAATGAAACCAGCATGGCAGAAGTATGCTTAAGAGCTGCTATCTCATCCAATCGCTGCAATGCAACTAGCATCTAGAATTAGTCTATAAAGGTTTCTAGTTTCCAGACCGCTTGCAGTGCAGTTTAACTCAACATCACTTTCCTTTAGCGGAGACGTGATCCGAATTATGGCTTGCGTCTATCCCTTCCTATTCGCTCCCTACGCCCGAAAAAAAAGAACCTTTGCAATGCCGGCACTAATATCCTAGCATAAGATCACAGCGATAATGCGGGCGATTAGCAGGGGTCTTAAAACTTGAGTTTAATCGAGCTTCCTGTCTTGGTAAGAGACCCTGCGGAGATATGGGAGCTTCCGTGCTTGGCGGCATTTGGGGTCGTATCAGATAAATCACCTACCCTTTTCGAGACATGGTCCGATCAAGCTAGAATCACACAATTGACAGAAGTTCTCTGGTCTAAATAGTCACAAGACGAATGATCAAGACACGTCAAAGTCACGCAAATCATGCAAGTATAAATGCACGGCATCAACTGTGCTTGTTTACCAGCCCAGTACCTCAATCACTCTTCACCTCTGTTCTAGCTGAGTCGTCTCAAAATGCGGTTCTCTCTTCTTACTCTTCTGCCTTTGGCCTTGGCCACAGCTGTTCCCAGCTCCAAGAAGGTTGACTACACCGGCTTCAAGAGCCTTCGTGTCACCCTTCCCAAGGATGCTAAGGACGCTGCGCACGAGATCAACAAGTTGGCCGCTACCATCTTGAACCCTGGCTCCAAGGATGAGTTGGATGTCATCGTGTCTCCTGACAACCTCGACGCTGTGACCAAGCTCGCATCCGACTCGACTGTTCTTGTCGAGGATGTCGGCGCCGTCCTTGCAAAGGAGGAGATTTCCAAGATCTATGCTGGTATGTCTTATCAACAGAAGTTGGTCCTTGCCAAGTTAGAACCAAGCGCTTACTATTAAATAGTTCCAAGTGATACGTGGTTCACCGCGTACCACAGCTACAACGACCATCTCCAGTTCCTCAAGGATCTGCAGAGCAGCTTCCCCACTCAGTCTGAGGTAGTCAGCCTTGGAACTTCATTCCAGGGCCGTACTCTGACTGGAATCCACATTTGGGGTAGTGGAGGCAAGGGCTCTAAGCCCGCAGTTGTCTTCCACGGCACTGTCCACGCTCGCGAGTGGATCGCCACCATGGTAAGACGATCATGATATGATACTTCTAGACTTGATGACTGATTGCTTCCACTCAATAGACTGCTGAGTACATGGCTTACCAGCTGCTCACCAAGTACAGCACCGACTCTGCTGTCAAGGCTATTGTCGACAAGTTCGACTTCTATATCACCCCCATCGTCAACCCTGATGGTGAGACTCGACTTTCATCTGACTTTTCCTATTAAACATGCTAATCTAAACCCACTAGGCTTCGTTTACACTCAGACTACTAACCGTCTCTGGCGCAAGAACCGTCAAACTCTTACCGGAAGCTCGTGCGTTGGCCGTGACGTCAACCGCAACTGGCCCTACAAGTGGGAACTTACAGGTGGTGCATCCACTGACCCTTGTGACGAGACCTTCAAGGGACGTGCTGCAGGTGACTCGCCTGAGCTCAAGGCTATCAAGGGCCAAATCGACTCGCTCAGCAGCGGCAAGGGTATCTCTTTTTACGTCGACTTCCACTCATATGGACAATACATTCTCTGGCGTAAGTTGATATCTAGCCCTTCGTTGATGAAAGAGTTCCTTCGCTAACATAACTTACCCAACAGCTTACGGTTACGACTGCAACTTTGTTGCTCCTGAAGATGCTGCTCTGTCTGCCTTGTCCACTCGTATCGGTAACGCCATCAGAAGCAACTCGGGTCAATCTTATACTACGGGCAACTCATGCCGCGCTCTCTATGCCACTACCGGAGACAGTATTGACTATGTGCAAGGTGTGGCTAAGTCAAAGTATGCGCTCACTATTGAGCTGAGGGACCGCGGCACTTATGGCTTTTCCCTGCCTGCGAACCAGATCCAGCCAACGGTTCGGGAGACTTGGGCCGGTGTTCTTGCCGGACTTCAGGGTATTTAAATGAGGCAGAAGTAAAGAAGGACTTATCTACTGGTGTGGAGAGAGTTGCACGGATATGGGAGGCGAAGTTGATAGTTGCAGGAATACAAAATGACTTACTGACTGGCTTGAAGTCTCGGCCTTAGCTGTGATGATACTGTTGTCATTTTGAAATCTATATCCTCGTACTTCCAGGATCTGACTATTCAATAACGAACGAGGGAGTTGAGCTATTGGCTACATACTTCCCAAACAACGAACAAATGATGGAAAAGTCTGGTGCTTCGTAGTAAGTGTCGAGGTAGAAATCAGGTATTAATCACGTGTGTGAGACCGATAGCTTGTGTAGTCGTCGCATCGTTTGAGCGGAGCCACAGCCACAATGGTCCGTCCATACCGCCGTGGCTGAAAAGACGCCATTGAAGGCCAGCCATACGACTCTCTCTCACTTCCATGACTTGACCTCAGCACAGGTGGAGTCCTCATCTCTCTTGTCACCCAATTGAGAGCGTCACATCCCTTCCCAGCCTCTGGCTTTTGCTTTTCTGAGAAGCCATTATTTAGCGCCGTTCATGCCTGACGCCAAGTTGGGCAGGGAGAATAACATGTACCGGTATTGTACCTTTTGGCGCCTTTCCGTCCACAGACATGCGCCAGAGTGAGAACGCGTACTGTAGCGTGGCCCTCGTCGCGTCGCGTCGCGTCATCTTCAACCCGCAACCACATGGCTATGTACCTTGTTCCAACCAATGCGAGTTTGATCTGCAATCATGCACGTTTAGCAGCGCTCTTATCGCAACTGTATCTCTAGATTTTGCATTGTCGAATGACTGTACGGAGTAACCTGACTTGGTTGTATATTGCTGTGTCAGTTATGCATTTATACTGTTTACAAGTAGCTTATTTATCAATGTGTCGCACTCCAAGACTAGCGACGCTGCATTGATCTGCTAAACGTTCCGCAGCAGACTTGGAACCTCTTGATTCAGCTCAGCACAGCACGTACATTGGTTGTTCAAGGAAATTCTAGTGGGGTACATGAATGAGGAGCCACCTTGGACATATCAGAGCTCAGTAATTTATGTGGGCGACTTACCCTGAAGCTATGGGATGACTTTTGTTCCATTATCAATTGAGTGCAAAGAAACCGATCCTTAGGGACTTAACAATCAATAATAATGAAGTCTAAGTATTATAGTTAATATATACCTATGTCATAGGCTGCCATGATGTGGTTGAGCTGTGAACTTGTGAGCCAGTATTGAGCATCCTTCCGTGAAAGCACTACTTTTCTTATGATGACACCCGCGGAAGGGGAGGATTCAAGACCAATCAGATCTTCCGTTGGTCGATGAGTCAGCAGACATTATGCAGCGATTATGCATTCCATGCAACGAGACTTGAAACTGTAGATCATCATCGCTGGGTTATTCCGGCTCCGGCCACACTTTCAAGAAAAAGTGGGCCGTATACGTCATCGATTCAGCCCAGCCAGATACGTAATGCGTCGTTTCCCTCATCGCGCCAGAGATCTATGACTTGACCATACCTGCTTTTTATATGTTGCATTTGAACTTGATTACTCCACCGAGTTGCCTAGAGACAGTTTTCGTCTTCAAGAGACAACATGTCGGGGGGTTCGGTTAACTATCTTGTGATGGTGAAAAGATGCATTTCGTCCAAAAGCTGTTGTTGGAACCCTGGCGACATGAAGTGGAACGTGTTGAGGTGAAGCCCCCAAATTCCGCCGTAGGAAAAACTCGTGTTCTCGCGTGGCAGTCACTCAATTTACACCTTCACTCATCGGGATGACTGGAGACCCATTCTTGCCAAGGAATACTATTAGGAGACGTCCTTTGCTTTCAAACGACCACCAATAATCATCATTGGAGTCGGGCCATCCTCCAAGAGTAAGTGCATTGAGACAGGCTTGGCAATTACTTTCGGCCTACAGGGGTCAAGTTTGGCAACTCGTCTAGTTCCTAAAAGCCGGTCCACCTCCAGTCTACATCGGGTTTGGGAGTATTACTGGACGATCCAAAAAGGATGATTGATACCATCCTGGATTCTGTTACGGCTACTGGTACACGTGCTATCATCTCCAAAGGCTGGTCTGACCTCGGAAGATCAGCGAGTGAGGATATATACTGGATAGGAGATTTTCCACATGAGTAGCTTTTCCAACATGTTGCTGCGGTAGTTCATCATGGGGGTGCAGGTACCACGGCCTGTGGACTGAAATATGGGAAGCCTACTACAATTGTACCGTTTTTCGGCGAGTGAGTTCACTGAATAGCTGTTGTTTTGATCCCAATCTCTTGTTGTATCCTGAGCTAACTTGAGATTACTAGTCAACCGTTCTGGGGTCAAATGGTGGCCAACGCAGGCGCCGGCCCTAAGCCGATACCCCACGCAGAACTGTCTGTGGACAACCTTTCCGAAGCTATCAAATATTGCCTCTCGAAGGAAGAAGCTGATGCGGCCGTGTCCATCGCCACAAAGATGGAATTAGAACATGGCGTCCGTGCTGCTGTGCAGTCATTTCACAAACACCTACCCTTGGAAGGTATCATGTGTGATTCAATCCCAAGTGAGCCCGCTGTATGGTTGTACAGTAAGTCGAAAAAGTCAATCAAGCTTTCCAAGCTCGCCGCAGAGGTCCTCATCTCTACCAAATCGATTGATGCTAAAACTCTGAAACTGTTGGTATCTCCCTGCTACGCTCAGCAACCAAATAGATTACTAACTGTTTCACCTCAGCTACCAGAGCAATCGTATACTAATCGAAACCACACGATGGGATCCCATTTCAGGAGGCGCGTCGGCAGTTCTGGGAACAGCAACTGAAATGGCCGATTCCATCACTGGAATTGTCACCAAGCCAGTCGGCGAATATCGGGACGAGAAACAAAGGCGTGCTCGCGAATTAAAAAGAGCTCAGAGCATGACTCCTTCTATAACCCAAGAAGGAGTCAAAGACGATGGCCAGCTCATGACCGATCGACGATCAGACGACTCTTCGCGACCAAGAAGTGAACACGCTGGCTCGATGGCCGGTAGAATAGCAGGGGCATCAGCCAAGAGCGTGGGAATGATGGGTCGTCTGGCTCTAAAGGGCATGATGGTCGATTTTCCGCTTGCTCTGACAGAGGGTCCAAAGTCCGTTCCGCGACACTACGGCGGCAACGTGCGGAATCACGGCCCCGTGACCGATGCCAAAGTGGCATGACTGTTGCAGGCAAGACTTTTGCCTGGGGATTTATCGACGGCCTTAGCGACGTCGTAACAGAGCCATACAAAGGTGCCAAGAAAGAGGGCGCGCTTGGTGCTGTCAAGGGAATTGGAAAGGGGGTGACGAACTTAGCGACCAAGAGCGGCGCTGGCATGTTTGGGTTGGTTGCTTATCCCAGTGTGGGAATCAGCAAGAGCTTGCGGACAGCGGTATACGGCTCGACACGTAAGGCGATCACACATAAGCGTCGTGAGGAAGGGGAGTGGATGGCCAAGAATGGACCGGGCATTCAAGTGGACTGGGCCGAGGTGGTGAGCCGGTTTGAGCATCTAAAACGTAACAACTGAGGTAAACACTGCCAGAGGATGGCATCACTCTCTTACAGGTTCGAGGTGGTTCGCCAAAGACCAAACAAGAACAATCATCACGTCCAATTGTCGTACTTCTGAAGCTGAGGTTATTTTGCAACGCCGGAACTCGATCCCCACTCGCATCTGAGACAGCTCGTGTCTAGTGCCTCTATTTATCCCCTCGGCAATGGGGCTTCTAATCGAGCTATCACGCAACTAACCCATACGCAGCGCCGCAGGAGATCAAGGATAACCCATTTCCACTACCAGCTAGATCCTCGAGGTTGAGACAGCTCCGGAATTGTTGGCATACTTAGCGCTCAGTGTAGGATTACAAAATGAATGGTACCTTGTTTTCCCCAGCAGTCACCGCCAACATACGAAATTTCACGTGAGGTAGTTATAAGAGACATGGGAAACTTATTTCAAGCGCCAGCATGCACAACCTAAGTTCTAATTCCCTGGATTAGTCCATAAACCAAACTCGTTGGCGTCTGACGAATTTCGCTATGAGATCCCGATCGAAAGATAACCTCCCTTTATAGAGACCACACTGCTCTGCATGAATGGACTAGTGGTGTTCGCACTCAGCACAAAAGAACCATATGTAAAGCAGCAATAGGTGGCTTCGAAACTCTAAGATAACAAGAATCGCCTCGATAATCTCAAGACTACGATCAAGTGCGCACGGCTCATCGGTAACGCGACGACAAGTGTTTTATGAGCGGCAATCGTGTCCTACCTCTGACCAAGAGGCGGATGCTATTGGTGGTCAAAGCTCACTCTAATCTGGAGCAAAGAATTCAGCCTAATTTAGATCATGCCGCGTAGTCTCGTACCTCGTTTAGCCTCGTTTGTATACGTACCTAAGCACAATATGCGAAGACTACTTAAGCAACAGGGCCATAGAATTAATTTTAATTACCATGCCTGACTTGCACTTATAAGACCGAGACCTTCAACAAAATGTATACTTCACCAGCGCAACTTTCACTATCCTGAGATTCATCATCCTATCACAACCTTCTGAGACAATCCTCCTTCTAAGACTCAAAATGACCGATACCCAGAGTCCCGAAACGTTTGAATTCAAGCTCTATCGATACGATCCCTCACTTGCGGCTGCAGTTGCTAGTGTCGTTGTTTTTGCTGTCTTTACGACTTTACACACATGGCGACTATTCCGGGCACGCGCATATTACTTTACTGCTTTCGTTGTTGGCGGGTTTTGTAAGACGTTCTTCCACCTTCAAGCGGATTCGGTTGTTACTTGTATCGACTCCTATAGCAAATCTAATATGTACATGTCACAGTTGAAACCATCGGATATTGTGGTAGAATTTGGAGTCACTATGACAAGCTAGTTGTTGGTGGCTTCGTCCTACAAGCCATCCCCATTCTCGTCGCCCCTGCGCTATTCGCTGCCTCGATTTATATGATTCTCGGCCGACTAATTCGAACCGTGGGCGCTTCACATCTATCCTTGGTACCTGTTCAGTGGGTAACACGCATCTTCGTCATGGGGGATGTCGTTGCCTTCAGTCTACAAGCTGGAGGTGGAGGCATCCAGTCTGCGGGTCCTTTGGATCTCTACAATATTGGCGAAAAGGTCATCATCGCTGGTCTGTTTGTGCAGATTATTGTCTTTGGCTTCTTCGTCTTCACTTCGCTGTTGTTTCATTATCGATTACGCCAGTTTCCCACCACCGAGTCAGCACGAGGCGATATACCCTGGAAGCGATATCTTTACGTCCTCTACGCTTCAAGCGGATTGATACTTATACGTAGTATCTTCAGGGTTGTCGAATATCTCCAGGGCAATAAGGGATATCTCATATCGCACGAGGTCTATCTGTACGTGTTTGATGCTATCCTCATGGCTCTTGTGATGGCGGTTCTGTTGTTGTGGTATGTTGAACACTTGCAAAAAAAGAACGAGCCTACAGATTCGGAAAGGGAATTCTCATCTTTCGAAAGTGCTGAGATTGGAAGACGACAAAAGAAATCTCCGCGAGGGCATGTTTAACAGAAATGTTATTCGGACGACTACTCTTGCTCGTTCCCTCTCTTGGTCGGTGTTATAGAAATTGGTATTTACTTTTCTCCCTCTTTGCTTTGTTTCATCTTGTTTCGTTAGCATAGAAAGAATCATAGAGTAGCATGGAATTACTTCAACTATTGTTTCAATATCGAATCTTATCAAGGACGTGATAGTGAATAACATAGGGCTCTAACGAAATTCTCGATTGAATTCGCCCCTAACGAAGGACAAAGGTATTTGCATCGTGTACTGCTATATCCTACCAAGCTCATCCATGACATTGTACAGCCCACAGGGGTAACAAAGGGTTCAATTAGTACACTAGCCCCACGTCATGCCCATTGGTCAGTCTTGAGAATAGATTCTGAGGGCATCTTACAGGCGCAGGCACAAAATCAGAAGTGATATCTACTATGTTCCGTTGTGGCAAAGCTACGGGCGGAAATGCGGAAGTGCCCTTTATTACCCCTGCGAGCTGCAAGAACGCGTCAGAGCATATGACTCTAACTAACTGTGTTGGGTTAGATGACCGATCTTATATGGAGCATGTGTGCTCTCAGCCAATCGCTGCGGCTTAGACAAAGTTCAAGGGTTCGTTTAGTTACGAGTCTCGTAAATGTCACTCGTTTAACCTCGTTCGCGCTCTGCTCAAGTTCAATCTCCTCCTTTCGTTCCTGACTTGTTTTCAATCTTAATCTTGTTGCTTGTTCTCGTTAACCTCGCTATCAGAACGAGCCCTCTCTCCATTTGTCATCCGCTCGTTCAGCTGCTCTCTCTCTGTATCGGCGGTCATGACTCCCGAGCTCCGTGCGGCTGCAGCAACGAAACATGGTGGGTACAAACACAAACCACGTCGGCCACACAAGAAAGCAAAAACAGGATGTGACGATTGCAGAAGACGCCGAGTCAAGGTATGTAGCTTCGGTGACGATATTGAGATATGACTTTAGCCTGTTAACACAAGACAATAGTGTAGCGAAGAGAAACCTCACTGTCGTGCCTGTCTCCGGCGTGGAGTTGAGTGTCAATACCCGCCTCAAATTACGTCCTTATTCTCAGGGCCTTCACCATCTGCACAAGATGATGACGCTTCACCCAATTCAGTTGCAACGCAATCCCCAAGCCAGCATCAGCATCAACAGACTCCGCCATTCTCGAGCCTCTCTCCGATCACACGCACGGCTATTTTCAGATCAACATCGCGGGAACAACCATCCGCCACTTTTAGTGTACAGGATATGGCACTTCTCCATCACTGGACTATTTCGGCTAGTCTTGACATATACAAAAACTCGGGGTTATCGGTCATCTGCCAGGTTACATTTCCCAAAATAGCGTTCAAGCACCCCTTTGTGATGCAAGCTTTGCTCGGCCTCACTGCCCTCCATATTGCATATCTTGATCCCCAGCAAAGACTTAAACATATAGCGGATGCCGCCCATTACCACAATCAAGGTCTAGAGGGATTCAGCAACGCCATGCACTCAATAAATGACGAGATAGCAGATGCGTTGTTTGTCTGGTCGTCTCTTAACCTTTGTTATGTTTTTGGCATCTCTGGACGACTTGGTGAAGGCCTTGGGGATGAATCGAGCAGCGGCACCCACAAAGACCGCATGTTGGGCGTGGAGTGGATTCCCATGGTCCGAGGCGTTCAGGCTATAGTGATGCCAACCCTTCCAGCTGTGAGATCGGGCCAGCTGAGTGAACTCTTGTTCATAGGGAATTTTATGGAGATAGACCCCGATAAGGTCATAGAACCAGAGGATCAACGCTTTTGTCAGACCCGAAGTGCTTGGGAGAATAGCCCTGATGCACAAACATACGAAAAGACGTTGAGGGTTCTTAGACGATGCCGCATGTTCATGGCGCAATTCGCCACTATGGATGTGGAAACTCCCCAAGAATCTGGGTTTAATAGATCCTGGCAAGGAGCCTTTCTTTTTGTGCCTTTTGCTCCAGAAGAATACTTTACTCTCTTGCATCAGAGACAGCCACCAGCACTAGTTTTGTATGCCTTTTATGGCGCATTACTGCATTCAAATAACGACTCTTGGTTCCTAGAGGGATGGGGCTATGATATCGTGGAAGTAGTAGATGACCTACTGGGATCTTACTGGAGGAGTTGGATCAGATGGCCGCTCGAAGTTGTCGGGCTGGACCGCTAAGTAGCAAATGCATCTAATTAATATGTTTCAAAGTTGCTGCACGCCTTGTTCTAAGGTTTCTATTTACGTTGCGTATTGATCAAACACCAGATAATGTGTCTATCCGATTCCCCTTTCTGTATTGTTTTGCCATTTCTGTGTCTGACCGGTAATTCCCTGATCCACCAACCTCTACCAGTGACTGCTCACCGGATTCTAGGTAGTGAGATCTGACTTTCGGAAAGCTTATACACTGGATTCCAAACGTTGATGACCCTCTGAGAACGCTTCCATGCTATAGCCTTTACTGACACCCCTCTCGTTCAATATTTTAGTGATCTCAGAAGGATGAACCCAGTTGAACAAGATCATAACGAGGAACATGAGCACCGCATCAAAGAGATATAGGTACGCTTCGTGGCGCAACATATATCCATCGAACCCCTGCAGGTATTCAACGGCTCTGAATACAGAACGCACCATGATGAGCATACTGCCTAAATATAAAGCAAGCATATGCTTCTTCCAAGGAACTCCGGTGTTGGAACGGCCGGTCGGGGTTTTCCGAATAGATCGATCAAAAGCAACAGCAATGATAATGAATACGCCAAAGAATATCAACTGCACAAAAAGTCCTCCAATGATGACTTTGGCTCCATTGTTCAATGCTTCAAAGCTGCCCGAAGATTGGTAACCGCCGCCTAAATAGCCATGGTCAACATAAGGAACTGGTATTAAATCTGATTTCCAGGGTTGATCTTACCTCCTGCTTGAAGAAGAAAGGAGAGGATGTCTCCGGCGACGAAGGTTTTGGTCATCCACTTTTTGGAGATCAAGACATGGCCTTCGCCATCGACCATTGTGACAATTCTACCAAGCTCCATGTATATTGTTGCGGCGAAGAGGGCTGGCGCGACAAGGAGGAGGATAGACTGGATGATGTAAGGGCCGAGGGTCCAGTCCGGGGTTTCATTTCCCGACTTGCATCTTGCTGCGTATCCAATGACCTCCACTATCAAGAGGAGTCGATGTTAGCGATTTCTGGACTTGACTCGCATCATCAACGTACATAAGCCACCAACGGCCAATGGGATAAGGAACCAGGAACGTCCTCTGTATAGTTGCCAGACGTGTATAAGTGTTGTGGCGGCGAAGAGAATCGCGAATATAGCACTCCCAGCTATGGTAGGATCGTAGTGATAGAGCTTGAATACGCCTGCGTCGCTGGAGGCGCTTGTGTCGGCTCGATCGTGAAGCTGCATCGCTGTATCCTATCGGCTTTGTCGAAGAGAAAGAAAAGGGTGACAGAGATGAGAGATGGCTAGTAAAAGAGAAAGAGGATGAGAACAAATAAAGAAGAAATTAAAAGAGCGCTGAGGACATGGCACAGTGACGACCTGGAGAACCCAATGAATGACACGATGAGACAGTGATAAAGAGAAGTAATGAGTGGTAGATTTCCAAGAACAAGAAACCAAGGTCGTTCCTTATGTAGTCAAATACAAAGTCTAAGGATTGAGAAATCTATGGGTCGCAAATAACAGTACCAGTAATTCCCAACCCAGGACATTGCGAATGGACGAACTTTACGAAGCGGTGTATTATTAGACTGAAACCAAAGACAAGACCACTGCACAGCCGCGACTAATCTGGAACCGCGTAGTCATTACAATGGTGTTTTCGCTTTCGAGTCCTCGTTTATTTTTTGCCAAGCCTTTCGTTTAGCTCTCGCTCAACTTCGTTCCCAATGCTCTACGCCTAATCAGGCAATTAGAATAACCCACCAGAAGGGGTCCTTCCGTGAAAAAGTGGCTTCAAAATGAATTATGCAAGGAACATGATTCCCGTATACGTAAAGTTGAACCCTTCGCAAGGACTCTTGAACACCTTGCCTCTATATATGATTCTCCTGGTCGGATAGCCTCAACATGCTCTACATATTGATGCACCAAGTTCGTTAACCTTTTTTTACACAATACACATGGAGCTAAACGACAACAAGTTATCTCACAGTCCCCAGTCTTCTGTGTATAATGGGAGTACATCTCCAACCGCCCAACTCCCAAGGCGCACCTCCAGACCAGGCACAAGAGTCTCACATAGCAAGTCTCGAAAAGGCTGTGTTACGTGCAAAAGAAAAAAAGTCAAGGTCAATATTCTCTCCATGGTACCCCTCGCCACATACCGATACTTACGTGCATGGTAGTGTGATGAGCAACGCCCTTCATGTTTCAACTGTACCAGATTACAAGTGGAATGTAGATATCTATTAGTGCCTCTCAAGAAGTCCCCTATCGCCCCTAAAGAACTTCCGAAGGCCATTCCTGATAGTATTAATGGCATCAATTTTGTTGATCTTGAGTTGCTTTACGTCTACACAACCTCCACATATTCGACACTTTCTACGTCTTCAATCCTCCGCCAATTCTGGAGAATAACCGTTCCCCAACTAGCGATTCAAAATCGCTATTTAATGGGCGAAGTACTTGCTCTTGCGGCGTTACACCTCGCATACTATCGGTCGGCGCAACGAAACTATTATCTATCAATCGCCCTAAACCATCATCAGGCTGCTTCTCAAAAGGCCATGGAATTGTTAGCCTATGAAACCTGGCTAGTCGTGAAAGCTTGGGGACAATACTAGTAACAAGGGTCAAGAGCGAGAAGACAAAAAGACCATCCGAATTCTCCTTTGTTACATTCTCTAATATTTCTAGCAATGGCCACTCCGAAACGATCATCATCCAATGACATCCCTACAGAGGAGGGCGATTTTGAGGATTGGATATATCTAATCCAAGGGACAAAGGAGCTTCGCGGAACTCTCGGGGAAGAATGCTCAAGTAGTCCCCTGGCACCTTTATTCACATTTGGCAGCGAGAGATGGAACTTATATTATTCAATGCACTCTGCTACTGGGCGGTGTAACGACATGTTACTTGAGCTTCAAACTCGAATGAGAACCTCCGTTCATGATCTAGACAAGCTGGATATTTACAATGAGCGAATCAGTAGTTTGCAATCCGCGGCGTGTCACGCATTCGACTGGGAGGGCACCGATGTATTCTTTTGGCTTTATGGGTGTATTGATGGCTTTCTACCCTTGGTCAAGGCAAAAAATCAGGAGGCTTGGGTAATACTAGCTTACTTTTCTGTCATGCTCAAGAAAGCAGAGGCGCAGTGGTGGTTACAGGGTTGGGCAGACTGCATCATGCGAAAGATTTACGAACAGCTTGACGGCGAACATAAACACTGGATAGCTAGAGCTATAGAAGAGATAGGATGGATTGCCTGAAAGCCATAAGGACGTTGCGATTGGTCTATTTTGGTTATGGGTTTATAAGCCATGAGAAGTGCAGAGCTAGCACGGCTAGTTACAGGCTTTGAACCTGGCTTGTCGCTCCGAAGAAATATACTCAATCAGTTATAGAGCATCAATGAAATTGTTCATTGTTCTTGTCGCTAAATTAGCTTATACGCCTTTGAAACGATGTTCCACCTGTATTAAGTTTGTCATTAGGTTTATACTCGTTTATTATACTAACCTATCAGCTTAATAACACCGCATTTATCGTAGTAAACCCTGGTCGCGTGTCCTTCTTGGCATGTTTCTACCCACGTATCACATTTGCCTAAATGAAAGAGTGGACAGACTGTCCTCCAGTGGCATGATCTTACCCCGCCGTTATAATGTCTTAAATCTCGCAAAGTGCATCTGGCAACTCTCTAGATGTGTCACTAATTCGGGATTTTCTTACTAAAATGTCGGGACCACAGCCCAGCGAGAAAGCGGCGGAAGAGCCACCTGTGTCGACAACTTCTCAATTGCAGGAGGAGACTACTGGGGGCTTGCTGCCTGGTGATCACTGGACGCAGTCAACTGCTGTAAGACTTTTTTGATCTCGAAATAAATGTTGTTTAAACCAGCCACTGACCAAGGCAACCTTGCATCTTGCACAGGAACTGGAGCAGGAAGACGACGAAGCTGATTCTGCACTCGGAGATGATACCAGCTCAACAGCATCTATATCTTCTAGTATTCTCCGGTATAGGGAGATAAATGGGAGGAGATACCATAGTGAACAGGGAGATGCTCAGTATTGGTAAGTGCTATTTGTGATCACCTCGACATCTGTACACCTATTAAGATGGTTCGGAACTGACCAGGGATAAAGGGTTTCGAACGATAATCAGTCGAACGAAGCACTAGATATCAAGTGAGTCTCAAGATTACGAGACCGGGTAAAGATACTTACATCACCTCAGCCATCACGTCCTAACACTCATGTACGATGGAAAACTCTACAAGGCGCCGTTAAAGGAGGACATACAGGTATGAATTCCTTTGCGCCAACAAATACACCTAATCATTAATTGTATTTTCCTCAAAGGTTGCTGTGGATATAGGAACTGGTACAGGTAAGATAATCCTCGCCACTGCTTAAGTCTTTTGTATAGAGCACTGAGGAGCAAATCAACAGGCATTTGGGCAATGTAAGCAGTTTGACTCGTGAAGAGATATGCAAAAGATTAACCGCAGATACAGGGACTTTGCCGATGAGTTCCCCAACGCAAAGGTCATTGGCACTGACATCTCTCCAATCCAACCGAGCTGGCTACCTCCAAATCTTGAATTGTACGTCAAAGGCTGATCTATGAGAATGGACTAGCTGACTCGGAACGCTTTTATTATTAGCCAAATCGATGACTGTACTCAAGAATGGACTTTCCAAGAGAATTCGCTCGACTACGTTCACATGCGCTTCTTAGTCGGCAGCATCGTTGACTGGCCTGCTCTCTTCAAGCAGGCCTACAAATGTCTTAAACCGGGCGGGTATATCGAAAGCCACGAAGCCTCCCCGGATATTGGGAGCGATGATAATTCGGTCAAAGCTGACAGTGCTATGGGTCAATGGGGAAAGATCTTCTTTGAAGGAGGTCGTAAGCTTCAGAGGCCGTTTTCGATTCTCGAAGACGACATACAGAAGCAGGGCATGAAGGAAGCAGGGTTTGTCAACATTGAAGAGGCAGAAGTCAAGGCAAGTTTTGTACTGTGCTTTGATCGAAACGAACTAACTGTTATCTGGGTTGCAGGTCCCGATCGGCGATTGGCCTAAAGATCCTGAGCTGAAAGAGGCGGGTCAGTATTTTCAAGCAGCTATTCTCCAAGATATTGAAGGCACTTTGATGTTCATTGCCAATTTGTTGGGCTGGACGAAGGAGGAAATTCACGTCTTTGCTGCTCGCTACCGACGTGAGATTAAGTCAAAGAAGATTCATGGATACTTTTTGGGAAAAGTGGTTTGGGCTCAAAAGCCACCTGATTCAGAGTGAATGGATCTCGTGTTTAGCTTTTGTGTGTATCGGGCTGACGGCAGAGAAAAGCCTCGACTTCAATAGCTTAACCTTACGGATAGATGATAAAATGGTTATGTATGATTTTTAGTTAGGTAGCCTACCGCGATGTCTTACGTCGATAAACGCAAAAACAAGACTCTTCAACCACATACAGTGCCTGGCTTAGACAGACGACCTTAGACCCATAAGACAGCAGCATGTGTCAGTGCAGTGTGCTCGAGACTTGCCTTGCAACGATTTCTATTGGTCCCACAACACAACGCCCCGTTGTCGCACATCCGCCTGCTCTGGCCTATCCCTTGTCTTCTAAGCGGTGCTCCTCACCTACCGGTGTGAGAAGATATCTCTTTCAGCTATCTTTCCGACGATCTCAAGCAGGCTGTGAGTTTTGGACAATTATTCGCCAGACTTTTTGTCATGTGTTCGACCTCGGAGGTCTCGTTCCAATCAGCATTCAAGGGCACCCACCCACAGCTGAAACTCGGCTGCAAAATGTGATAACAGAGCCGTTGGTCGTTGCTGAATGCGCCACTTACGGTCCAACATGCGATATGCCTGGAGCCTGACGAGGCTATGAATTTTCAGTGGCATAGCTATACAATCAGGCCACGTAATTGCGTTCGACTCCATTACGATTGATGCCAGGGACCGTTCTCTTTATCAATTCAGCCTCCTTGAAGTATCAGACAAACATCAGACAAGGTTGTCGGTACGGCTTTAAACCATGGGGAAAATCGAGAAAAAGTTATCCCGGCCAAGGGCGAAAAGAATATTGACGATTCCCTGGTCAATGATGAACGCAATGCGTCCATTGGAAAGGTCTTTACAAATTACATGGATGACCTAGGTATGGACCATCCGGACTAAGCTCTCAGTTAAAAGAGCTAGTTTCACAAAACTCGTTGCATTTTACTCACAGTTGATTTTATTAACTACGAAAGATGGTGGGCAGGCAAATAGACAATTCAGACATGGAAAATACTTCATTTCTATGCTTATAGACTTTAGTTAGCGTTCTACCCCCCTGTTCGTCTGGCTAGTATCGAAAAGTAGGCCTGGCACTAATTGTACTCTCGATCAAACTAATTTGATTCCTGTCGCGATGCCAATTCTTCTTCCAAAGAACCACCCATGGAGCTACAAATTGGTATCCAGCCGAACGCCGGGGGTCACACATCAGGCCAAACAATTCGCGCATCCCAGGCCCAGTTCTTAGATGGTGTCTTGTCGTAGGGCTCAACTTCAAGAGGCAATCTGCAACGTACAGAGTATGTGCGGCCATGGCCGCCGCCATCGGCGCAGCGTAACTTGTTCCTGACTTGCGAAGATTCTTATCAAAGCCGATGGCTATGCCCAGAGTCATAAAGTTCTGATCGTAGTTCTCAGGACTCGGGCTAATCCCTGCATCATTTCCGTAGCCGTCCGAGGCATTAATGCAGATGACGTTCGGGAGACTTGCGGGAAAGGTCCGTGGTGCATGGCCTCCATGATTCGCCGCCGCGGCGAAAAATGTTGTGTTTCTAGCTGCATCGATTGCTCCCTTGATCGCTTTGTATGCTCCCCGTAATTCCAGGTCATTGGATACGTCGGGCTCAAGCCCAAATGACATTGAAACAATGTCGACTTCCCAAAAGTCGACTGCATGGGTGATGGCCTAGTAGCAAGGTTAGGCGACTAAGAACAGAACGATGTGAATGGGTGGCATTTCGAACTTTTGCGATGTTGTGTGCCTCGCTTGAGCATATATCAGAGCCTTTGAAGACTTTACAGACGTAAATGTCAGCCTCAGGCGCAGCCCTGAGAATAAGCTCTGCTACTCTAGTCCCGTGGCCGTCACTATCGTGGACGTTCCTCGGGTTGTCTCCGATCCAGCTCTTCCAATTCTTATTCCGAATACGCTTACAGTCTATGCCTGCCTGAATGGCAACATTACTGTCGTCGATACCGGTGTCGAGCACGGCGATGCGAATGCGCTTATGTGAGTCAACTGGGACTAGGTAGGCTGGTTCTTCATGGCTTTGTTCGATTGGATATTCTCGCTCTTCGCCGTTTCTTTCAAGGAGTTCCGCTCGTCTCTCACAGCTCTTGAGCCATTCCTCCAATTCTTTGAAGAAAAAATCCGCTCTGTCGGCTTTGCTGATAGTTCTGGTTAACACACGGTGAGGCCGTCTGAACAGTGGCGGAAAGCCTAACTAACTTACACGGATTCGAGATTGGTTTCGTCTTTCTCGTCAAAGAGCTGGATACCTGTTAGCCTTGGGCGCTGGTGCGGCCTTTTTTGCGCGGAGGATTTTGTGAAATTCCTCTCAGCTGTTCTCATAGCCTCAACTTGAACTTCTGGTTTCTGTTGGTAAAGGTCGTCCTTCAAACTGTCAAGCCCTGCCATCCGTAGTCCCGTTGGATCAATGATGCTGTGAATCTTCTCGGCGACTTCTGTGAAGATTGTTTCTCTAGCAATAGCGCCCTCAATATCATCCACGGGAACGGACGCGAGATAGCTCCAGCGGCGGGATTTCCTTTTATATGCCCTTCCAAAATTCAGGAGATTCTGGACAGCTGTCAGATAAATCACCTGCGCTTCGATATCTCTGATGTTCGTCTTGTTGTTTCCGCGCTCAGAATCCGGATGGTCCTCAATCCGTAGTAGCATTTCGTTCACCCACATCCTGAGTTCTTCAAGTTCTTTTTTCTCCAAAGAAGTGCCATACTCGATCTCCAGAAGGCGCCGCGCCAAGGTAGTGTAGATAGGCAAAGGGCCATTGAACCCCATACTTCTCCAGTTATCATTGGCAACAGATGTAACGTACACTAGGTTTTGTTTGCTTCGAGGATTACTACTGGTGAATAGTACGGCCTTTGAGTCGCATGCATTCAGTGTATACTCCGAGTCTAGGTAGAGCGACAAGCAAAGAGCTAATCGCGCTGCAAGGGCTCGTTTTTGTTTTTTGTGAAATGGCTGAGTTCTTCTCAGCGGCGTTGCTGGGGTGCAGTTGAACCATTCGAGGAAACTCGATTCCTCAATGAGCTCGTGCAGTGACTTTGTGGGCTGACGATCTGGGTTTGTAGGTCGATCTTCATCGTCTTCAGATGATTTAAATAGCTTCCCATTGCTAGCAGTGAAACGGAAGATGTTGTTTGTCGCATGTGCATCCATCAGATCCTCGCATAAAGTACATTCATAGCAGTCGTCGTGAGAACTAAACAAATGTTAGTCCATACTCGCCGGGTTAATTAGAGGTATCAATGAGGCGTACATCGTCGATCGCACATTGCAGAAAGCCTCATGCCACTTGTTTCGATCTGAACAGGTCGATAGGAACAAGTCTAATACAGTCTTTTGTTCTTCGTTCCTGTCAATACTCTCCCAGTCTGGCAATTTCACTAAGATCTGATGACCTTTGCAACCCTCAGACATAATCTCAGGATCAAGCAAGAAAACGGATTTAAGCCCCTCCACAGCTTGATCTCTCAACTCTTTTCGCAAGCGCCAGGAAGTTGTGCCTGGTGTTTCTGGTTGTTTGGTCCTGGACAGCAGCGGAGAAATTAGGGAGAAAAATTCGCCAAAACGGCGAACTACATCGCGTGCATTACTTGCGTCTTCCTCAGAGTTCAACGTGAAAAGAACGTTTTCCGTGCCTGTCGCCAGTTCAAACCCCCAATCGGTCTGGTCTAGAACGTAGACCAGCAAGCATAAATTCGGGTATAAGCTGCGCCCTTCGTCAGGCCGCGGCATCTCTAGGTTATTAGGCAAGATATCAATATTGGCCAGCTGGTTAAGCCAAGCACACAAAGCCTTCAGATGCGATCGAGCCAGCGCCGGTTCGCTTTCTAGTTTGTGCTCGACAATGATGCTCAGGTCGCCATTCGTAAAAATCCGGCGTAGGTCGGTCTCGAGCAAGGCAATAGAATTGTGTAGCTTAATTGATCCGGGCTTCTTCAGAGATTTCTTCAACGGTTGGTATCCAGTCTTTTGATTTAGACGCTTCTGGTGCGCACAAAGCTTCTGAAGAACTCCCCACTCCATATCGTCGGACGAAGTAGTCAGTGGTAAGCCTGACTCAAGTTGAGTAATGCCACCTAGAGCGTCGCTGCTTCTCATTTGTGCCATGATTGTGGAATTGTCCATGTGGTCTATGTGAATTTAGGACCAGACTGTTGATACGGAGGTAGCGGCCACCTGAATACAAAGCTGGCTTCAGATGCCAAGCATATAGCGAAGGAGAGTTAAATGAGAGTATAGAAGCCTTGGGGGGAGAAGCCCAAAAACGCAAATAAAGAGGTGGTGAAATGTGAGAGGTTGTGGGATTGGGGAAGAAGAGTCTCGGGACAGTCAGCGGGTGGGGCTGACTACATCATTATATTCCCTCAGTCCACGTGAATGGCTTGCATATTGATATCAGGCTGTGACATGCGGGGTTTCTTCTCAACCTCGAACCATTCTTTCACTGATTCTAATCCTGCGACCTTAGAAAATCTTGTTTCGGGCGATATCGTAAAGGAAACAATGGTAGAAGATAGCGGAAGTGCAAGTAAGTACAAGAAGTGAAAGCTAACATCGGTCGGCACTAGCTAATTAGCTAAGTAGCGTTAGAGTCGGCTCCGCCCATCCAACTTCTCGCGACGGACTGCAAGGATCTATTTCAAGAAATTCGTCAAGGCCATGCCAATGATTCGGACGTAATGGAGTCCGATGACTTATATGAAGAAGTCGTACAAAGCCGTCTCAAAGACTTGGACCAGATTTTCTCTCAGGTGATCGAGTACGACAATGCATTCGCTGCCTGGGCGTCATTTGTATGTGTATTCGCTGCAGCTGACACATGCCTTGACTATCGGCTCCGACACCATCCATCGGTCCGAGATATAATAATTCGTTTGTTAGAACTTTTGAGACAGAACCTGTATCTTGGTACGTAATATTCTTATTTCTTCTATTGAATCATGGGGACTCACTAACATACGCCCAGTGTCATATGGCCTATCGGAGGAACAACATAAGCCTGACATGGTATCAGAAGTGCGTATGGCTCTCTCTGGCATTGAGGATTCCATGAGAAGCCTTAACAAGCTCGCACTTACAATAAGACAATCTTCTCGATCTTCTGTGGTTATGCTGGCCAGAAATTTCGCAACATCCAATCGAGCATTGGACGATCTAGAAGACCTTGTTTAAGTCGCCCTCGAAACACTATACCCAAACGCAGCTGAAAATCTCCGCAACCATCTATGCAACACGATGACGGACAGGTATGCAAAGATAGAATACGATGCGCACCGGAGGGGCAGGTCTCAGGGTCGCCTCTCGAAGCGACCTCGCCATAATGAAGTGACGACAAATCGAGACACGCAAGGCCAGGCCCAAGGAACTAGTCAGGTCAATACAGAGTCTATGGTTCATAGGGATATGCAACAGAAAACGGATACTGTGGGCCAAGAAGGGCAGCAGAAGCCTCTGTCATCTATTGACACAAAGGACTTGGCCAAAAATCTTGGACCTCAGCACAACCCGATCAAGCAGCCAAGAATACCTTTGTCAGTTTATAAATCCGCCACACAACTGCATGAGCCTCCGCCACCACAGTTCAAGAACGACGAGACTCGGGCGGAGTGTGAATGGTGCGGCGAAATGTTGGATCAATCGATGTTGAGCGACGATGGCTGGTTGGATCCCGGAAGGTCAGTAGACTTATCGATCATTCAAATGGAACTCTACTAACGGTATTTCCAAACTAAGAGGACACTATAGACACGATCTGAAACCGTGGCCCTGTCTTTCCGAGGCATGTGGAGAGTCACGTCCAAGCTTCTCATCTAGACATGAGCTATTTCACCATATGAGATCAAGGCACTCTGACGCGTGGCCCCAATCGCTCTACGAACGGCAGGTGTGGGTTTGTGATGATCATATTGAATCCAGCACACCCTACGCTTTCTCTTCCAAGCACGAACTCGAAAAACACATGCTCCTCCTACATCCTTCAGACGCACCACTTTTGGACTCCAAGCTCGCCGATTCTATGAGACAACAACTTCCGCTTTATGGAACGCCATCCATAGATAGGTGTCCATTATGTTGGTTCTTCGAAGAGGACAAAGTAAAGGAGATACAAACATTGTCTTCCAGAGAAGCCATATCCACAGCGACCAACATGGACACTCTAAAAGGAAACCAAGAGCCTTCTACAAGTCGAGAGACTCGGGTTACATTTGCAGATAACGTGAGACATGCATCGAATGATTCCAACCACCAGGCATCAGGGCATGAGCCATCTTCGACTCTCAAATTGGAACTGCATATCGCCCATCATCTACAGTACCTGGCAGTCCTTTCGCTACGCCTTGCGTCGGCTCTGGATTACGATTCCCATCAAGGATCTGAGGATCACGGGAGTGACTCGAGCGACGCAACTAGAGACATTTCTGCGAATGAAGGAGACCTCAAGCTAGATGCATTACCAGAAGAAGACTCAACTGTACCATATCTCTCCGTCGACGAACTGCATCACTTTGAAATCATAAGATTGGAAGGAGAAGCAGACGAGACCGCAGCCCTTCCCAAGGCAGATGAAACCCAGATTCTTGCTCTTGCTACGTTAGACACCTTGGTGGGGCAGAATCATGATCATCTCCACTCAACTACGAGGTCTCATTTTACGGGGTTGGATTTCGAACATGCTGAAACTTCAATACAAGACAACCGCTTGAGTTCAAGCCCATTGCCAGCTGATATTCAACACTCACTTCTTCCTTCCTCTTTTAAAGAGACTTTTTTGGGCGAACAGTTGAAGGACGGTGATGTGACAAGTGGTCTTGCCGAAGAAACATTGGGTAATCTGATCCGGGATGAGATGTTCGAGCCTACAGACAGAATTCTAGAGAGGTTTCTTCCTCGAGATAAGCTAGATGAGATTCTGACAGAAGAGCGAGTTATCTATACACTCCAACATGAGGGAGGGTTTCCACCTGAGCGCCAAGCGGATATCGCCAAGGAGATTTTGCATCCTACCACCTCCATTAACTCAGCACAGCCGCACCTCGCGTCAAGGAAAGAAATTCTTGCTGTACTTGCACTCATTGAGAAAATCCCAGCTATTGAAGACTTTATTGCAGAGGGCCTTTACGATTATCATCTTCCGTTCAACTATGTGCGAGAGATGCATCCCGCCAAGGGCGAACGACGACGGCAGGTGATGAAGATGTGTGACCTCGAGGATCGACCGGAGCCAATCCAACTCTTTTTCAAATGGAGAGTCTCAGAAGCCGAGTCTTTCGAAGATAGACAGTGGAACATCCATGTCCCTGTTTTCAGAACTGCCCAAAAAGAAAATTTGAGGCCAACACATTACATGCTAGCTCAAAGAGCAGTTCTTCCTTACATCTCAATACATGAATTAGGCAGAGGCGGGTTCAGTGCAGTTGATAAAGTTGAAATTCATCCAGGACATATCGACAGCTCGTTGAATCTGGTAAGTTGCAAACCGATCAGTACATTGCCGTGTATTCCAGTGCTAAAGACCGCTAGAAAAAGAAATCTCAACAGCAATTCTTCGCGGTGAAGCGGCTGGAGGCCTCGAACAAACGTTTGTTTGATAATGAAGTTTCCAATCTCAATCGCTTTATTGACCAAGATCACCCACACTTAATCAGACTGCTCTGGACATTCTCACTTGGTTCCAATTATCACCTAGTTTTTCCCTGTGCCGATGGGAATCTGATGGATCTTTGGAGGGAACACAAGACTCCACCGGCGCAACAACACGACCATAGTATCGCTGTGTGGTTTGCCAGGCAATGCCTTGGAATCGTTGAAGGTCTTCGCATGATTCATCAAGACGACAGCCATCATCCGCTCGAGGGGAAGAGACACGGTCGACACGGAAATTTGAAGCCAGAAAATATCCTCTGGTTTAAAAACTTTAGTTCCAATGAAGAAGGGTATGGCTTGGGGACATTGAAGATATCTGACTTTGGCTTGACCAGATTTCATGGGACACTCTCCAAATCCCGTATTCATGGTGATGAAGTCGGGGGTTCCCGAACGTATCGAGCACCAGAATACGACGTTCTCAACGAGGTCTCCCAAAGCTACGATATGTGGTCGCTAGGATGTGTTCTACTCGAGTTCGTTACATGGTATCTAGAAGGCTGGGAGGAAGTCGACAATTTCTCAGAAGCCAGGAAAGACGAGGGAAGACGCCCAGAAATGGGAGAAGACACGTTCTTCAATTATCTGCTCAAAGACAAAAGGATACACGCCAAGGCCAAGGTGTCTGTTGCTGACGTCAGGAATCAATACCCACTTCAAGATTTCGATCGTAGCTGATGTATTCTCAGGAATTTCAAAGACTTTATGAACATGAAAATAGCTCAGACTTCACACTTGACCTTGTTCAATTCATCGAGACAGGGCTGCTTCGCATGCGTCCTGACCTCAGAAAGAAGTCTGCCGAACTTTATGATACGTTCATTATTTTCTTCGAGGACTGCCGAGAAGACCCTGGCTACTGTCTCACAAGACTCAAGAAGCCTCCTTCGAGGAAGAATTCTGAACTATCAGGTTTAGAACCAGTAGAGGTTCCCCTCTCACCTAGAATGGGACATACTCTAGCTCTTCAGGACCGTATCCATCAGGACGATGACTCAGTTCCTCAGGTACCCCCTGAATCTTCCAGCCCACTCGCAAGACCAGGTACGCTGTTGAGGAATTCATACATCCGACCAGATAGATATACTGTGGTGGAAGAACCGAGTTGGATTATGTCGAATACGGACCCAAACAAAATGCCCTCAAACACCACGGGTCAACAGGAATGCCAAGATAGAAACGCGGGCATTCGCAAGCCAAAGAAAAGGCAAGAGGACGGAGCAAGTACTCAGAATGAGTCTATTTCAGAAAACGTTGACGAGGGAACATCAAAAAACAAACCAGTGGATGCTTCAAGAACAAGACACAAGACAAGGAGACGCTTCCTGAACTTTATTTCTGGCGGTCGGTGGAAACCTTGAATACTTCTTTTATCAAGTAATGGGGCGAGCTGTTGGGCCTCATGATAACGATACTCCTCCTTGCTTCGACATCCAGGTTTTCCAGGGGACGCGAAGAAGCAAGGGTGTGGAAACATGGCGAGAGTTTGAGTTGCAATGCAAAGGCGGTATGTTCCCCCGAAGACCCAGTTTCAGAATGCAGGCAGTACAAGTATATAGAACAAGAAGGATACGATCGCAACTGTAGTCATGAGAAATGATAGTTTTTACGATAACAAGGATGAGAGTAAGGGCCAAAGTAACGACGAATGACATGGAATAGTGTAGATCATCACAGTTTCGGGACGCAATGCGGGGCATGCAAATACTGCCTGTAGTCTAGAGCCATCGCAAGCGCTTCCAGTCAGAAGAGAGGAACGGAACTACACCGCTCGGTGAAGTTGTCACAGAGGAAGACCAGAATGGCCAGACAAGGACGTCACTAGAGCGTCGAGCTCGATGACAGTTTTATTACCATGGTTTAGGAAAGACTGTTGGCATAGGCAGAGCAGTGCCTCTTTAGATGGCGTCGTCGCTAGCGTCGCCAGCCCAACTCGTGATGAAAATGCTATTAGAACGGGCGGCTTTTTGTTAGTAAACTCTGCGTCGCAACTTGCGGCATTTGAATGATTGTCATAGAATTCAACACCAAGGCTGACACAACCACGAGGCGAAGGAAGATACTACAAGCAGACATAAATGGCAAACAATCGGGGTACGAGGGTGTAAAGGGTTGTTAGCGAGAGCGTAGCCGTCCTTCATCTGCCTCACATGACCCCAAATCTGGGTTCTGACTTCGAGAAACTGACACGCGGTGCGGTATCGCATCTGTGGTGACGAAGACGAAGACGAAAACAAGGGCCGACTTCATTGGTTCTTGGACTGGTGGCTCGGCGCAACTCTGCACATCAGTCGAACAACAAAAGTTGAGGCTTACTGCACGATCTGGACCATTGCCGACCCAAGCGGAATGAACGAGCGCTGAATGGGTCTGCAAAGCGACTGTTACCAAGAGTAAAGGGCCAACATGATCCTCCTCGACTATGCTGCGACGTGCACAAAGGACGGGGTGCCAAAGCTGGTGCTTGGTGAAAGCCTACGCACCGCCCACTGCTTTTCAACAAGACAGCAAGACTCAGATTCTGGATTTATACCCATCAAGCCATGCCGATGCTTGCACAACAAAGGTACTATTGTGTTGTGAACACAAGAACTCAGTATTCTGTCGGTCGGGTGATCGCTCGCTTGATCATTCGTTCGTTCGGTGACCGGTCTAATTGGCCGATGGGCTGGTCGTTCGCCTACTCCAATTATTGAGCAACTCCATAGCTAAGCGCATTAAGATCAATAGTATTAAGACAGCAACCAATTCAACCACAGAGGTCGCAGTATGCGGGGACAGGTCGGTTGGGGAGAGGCACCGTAGAGAACGGTGACGACAGGCACGAGTTCTCAGTAGGCCATGTCGTATTATGAGTCGTCGGTCGTGGATGGTAGGGTAATCGATTGGATGGCGACGATGGGTATGGAGGCCCCGGGTTCGTGCTTGAGCGCAGTCGCATTGTCCTGTCCAGGACGTAGGTAGCCGACCACGGGCGTGTTGTGGATGGAAAGCAAGCACCCATCAAGTGTCGCCGCATAATGGTTGGCCGTTTCAGAGGTGTCAGTGGGCATCAGTGTATGTGTTGACCTAGTCATCCTTGGCCCACAACCCGAGGTTTGAGCATTAGGAGCCGCCCGGAGTTGATGGGAAGAGATGGGTCATTCGTTAAGGCGCGCTTCTCCAGTCTCGTGACAGTCTGGCGATGAGTCCAAGACCGACAAGAGCATCGTGAGGGTTGTCCAAGGGAACGAGGTTAACGCGTGTTGACCTGTTCTTCGAGGGTAAGTTAGCGAACGTCCCAAGTAGTACGCCTGGCTGGAGAGCTTGGTTCGGGTATTCCACCTTTGGCCAAGGGCGCTGTCTCATCGCGAGTGACAAGAAATAATGTCCGAATGATAACAGACTGCGTCGTTTGAAGTCATGATTGCCTCTCGAACTGGCATTTAGGGCCGTGAAGTCATGTATTGCAAAGCTGATTGACGTGATGGCAAAGCGCGAACAAAGGTAAACAGGAGGGGGGAGCTTCATCGCATCACGTGCATCTCCAGCTCCCGAATAAGGTTAGATCGAAGCCACGATTCCTTCAGGTTGATCTGAACATAATTGCATAGTAGCTTTGTCATTCCCTTTCAACTATTATAGCAGCGTTAATAATTAATATGCATATCAAGAATGGAAGAGGCCAGCTAAGAAAAGAAGTTTATTACAGCTTTGATAATTAGTATTAAATGATTCGTCTTCTAAAGCAATTAATTTAGTTTACTGTGGTGTTTCACGCCATCGGTTTGCCTCCTCGTGTACAACTGTAACTTCTTGGACCGTCATGATATTGTTACTTTCGCCTGGAAGCAGGACTGTCTCATCGCTGCCGATCTTCTGGACTCTGGAGGCTTGGACCTCGGTGAAGTTGTTCCTGTCCCTATTCTTACCCGAGAACGAGCTGAGTGGGTAAGATCCGTAACGCGAGTCGTCTTGTTGCCGATAGCCGTCTTGAGTAGAGTCTTGACCACGCATCTTCTTATACAGTGGTCGTAACGCTGGGAGAACGACGCATATGATGGTCGTGTTAGCTTCGGTTGCAGTCCAGATGAACACATTGGACACAGCATCTAGACAAATACGGCATGAGCAACTTGACCCCAGCTAACTGCGACGAGTCACTTCCAAAGGTAATCCTGAGAGCGTTCTAGGGCTCCTAAGTCAGAGGTTCTGATAATGTCACAAATGCCGGCGCTATCAAGATTAGCTATAAGGCCCAAAACCAGAAAACTAACACTTACAAAACCCCTAGGCTAAGGGAGATACATATGGTGATACGCTCTTTGCGCTTCATATTCAGCCTACGGAGGACGACCCAAGGTAAACCAGCAAGGATGAAGTCCATGGCGGCGACATATGCTAAGGCAATTAGAAAGTCAGATTATGATGATTATGAGAGCTTACTTACAGCAAACGACATAGTCGACAGTTGTCAAACTAATGGAACACTTCATCTTTGACCCCATCGATGGTGTCCAGATAGCTTCGACAGGAGTGCATTGCGCAAAGACCACGATACTCATGAATGTACTAAGTGTCATTATTGAGGCGATGCAAAACCACAGGAACCATCGTTGCCTATTGTCCATACACCCTATTAACTTATGTTCAGGCACAATCATGAGATTGACAAGTCTTACCATTTCGACGTAACGATACGGATCAAGAAGAGAGCCACAACCACCTTAGCCATTCCAATAGCGAAGCAAACAACGAATTGAGAGCATAGTAACATCAATAAGGCTTCGAAATATCTCTTTTCAGATATGTCGCTACGATGCTGCCCTAGACCGTACTTCGCAGCTGCCGTAACGAACGCAGCAAAGATAGACATTAGGAACTATATCGTAGTCGACCCGTTAGTGAACAAAAAATATCCAGGAGTTAGTGTATTGGGCTCTTGTCCAGGTGATAATAAGACAAACGTCGTCCCATCCTACCTGTCCTTTAACGTATTTGCGTGTGTAAAACCGGGCACTGATCAAAACAAGCGCCAGAACATTCTGCGCCCGAATGATTCCTACAATAAGCCCACCCCTGCCCCCAATATGAGCAGGTTCCTCCATGATGCCTGAGCTTGAATGTTAGGCCTCGATGTGGCAGCTAGATATGCCTTATGTTAGGTCAAGTCGATTACAGCGGTGCTCACGTGGGATTATGGTGTAAATCATTGCTCTTTGCAGGATATGGTCGACCTTAGAAATATATATGAAAGGAATCTTATGTTATGAGTCCGATAGAAGCGGCCTAAGCGTTGTTCAAGATAGGGGTCCTTCTTACGACGATCACAAGGAAAACGAGTCAAGCGTTGCATTAAAGACTTCAGCTTCACAAATCCCATTCTGGAGTCACTGACTTGCCGCTGATGTTCAACTAAAGAGCCCTCGGTAAAAGGCAGAAACCATGGTATTGGTACACTAGACTGCGTTAGAATACAGATAATCGCTGTCGTAGTACATGACTCGTACCAAGTCTGGTGGCCAGACCATCTCGGCCGAGCCAAGTCGGGATTGATCTTATTGCGCTAAACAAGTGCGGCTTAGAGACTCACCGTGATCAAGACCCAGATCCGAGTGCATATCAACAAAGCCGACACAGCTATTGTTGACTCAGTGGTTCGATCTGCTGCTTGTTTCGGCTTGGGCCTCTGATAATCATCTTAGATTTCACGGGCATAAATCATGTAATGAAATAAACTTGGCCCTTTTTCAATCCCGGCAGACTGTGACGTGCGACACGACTGGGGGAAACAAATGGCGCGCAATAATTCCTGAGCATTAATAGACGCCATGATTTGATGATCTGAAGTCAAGTACAACATCGCAAAGCTTGGCAGGAGCTTCGCTTGCTTGATCCACGCAATGGCTGGCCAAGCATCCCTGCAAGGTTCGAGGCGTATTGAGCGGAGGGTAGCATCAAGAACACGGGGTTTACCTAATATCTTAGCTAAAGTTCTTGAGCTATGTCAATTTCACGTTCGTCTTGCAATGCGAACCCTTTTTCGATCCAACTCCATTGACCGTCAGTATGCTTCAGATTTCTTCCCAGCCCAAGAGCCCTGCCAACACGCCCCGTCTCACGAGGTCAAGCATTATATTGCCTTGCGTTTTATCAACCCAAGTGAATTGATCCCAGGGGTTGTGCTCGTCATCTTGGACGTTTCGAATATATCTCCACTCCCCAAGCTTGTCTCTATTTCGTACCATTTCACCTCCACGAACCGACGATGTTCCATCATAAAGCTTACTTCTGTTGGTCGAGATTACTTGCATCCACCAGACGGTCGTGTAAGGTTATAGTCAATCAACCAGAACTGAGCTGGCTGAACTTTCAATATCATATTGAAAACTATCTCACTTTCGGGCCCGTTATCTCTCCAGCGAGGATCGTATACCAAAGCCAGGTTTTCGATGACAAGGCCGCTATCCTGAGGCGTCCCTTTCTTCAGCTGATTCCCGATAGAATCCCAGTTCACCGCTTCCAGATCTGTAGGCTGTATAATGAAGAGGTCTTGGCGTGGTAGAATTGTAAAGTGATGGTGGCCCCCATCATGGCTCGGAAAACATCTTGTGGAAGGGACTTTAGGCCTTGTCGACAATGTACAACTATACACCAGAGCCATGCCCTTTTTGCTTTTGCGTTGTCCCTCGGCAGGGTATCTGTTCTGCATCACAAGCCTCGATTCTGTGCAGGCAGTCCACAATCCGCCATCAATCAAGTGAGTCGATTGAAATTGATGCGTCTGCTTTGACAACAAGCCTTCATCAAGGCTTTTGCCTCTGGAGCTCTCGTCCTCGTTGGTATGGGTGGTAGCACCTCGACACTCTGGGGTGGTGAAGCAGAGCCTCGATTTATTGTCAATTTTACAGATGTGCGCACCTGGGCAATCTGGCCGCAAAGAAAACTTCCATATAAGATCTCTGAGCTCCCATGGCAGATCATTAAAACGATGAAATGTGTCGGGCATGGTGAATAACGCAGAAGGTCAGTGATAGCTGCTGGTGGTAGGAAAAGGGGTCTCCGGATGGATTTTCGATAATGTCACATATGGTTCACCAGAAGAGGCATCTGTGAAACGAGAAGAGATGTGCTTTAATACTTAACCCCAGCAGCATGAAGTTTAATCTGACTCGCCTGACAGGTCACTCCCAAAACCTTCCTCATGCACAGTATAAACCTTTTCTGTCCGTTGGGTGGTAACTTCTGAGCAGTAAACGCACTTTTTACGCCTTTAGAGACGACAATAAACGGTGATTCAGTCAGACATAGCTGGTCAGAAGCTCCGACATTAAGAAGACGAATTTCTTTCAAGCTTCTTCGGTTTCAAGTCGCTAAGGGGACTCTGAGAAGAGAGGTAGGGCCATCAGCTATTTATGCCCAGAGTTACTTTCTTTCTCTGCAAAACAACCTAAATCCTATCAGCATTTAAAATAGGGTTACATATACCCACACTAACTCTATAATCCAGAACAGAAAAACAAAAACGCGCATTTTTGGGTTAGTGACACAACCCATTCCTGAAGCAAGGCGTGTTTGTATGCATGCTTGTTTGCGTAAGGGAAACTTGGTCCAGATGAAGACCTTTCACAAGGCATGCTATACTGAGTGTCACGCTTGGTTTTCGGTCTACTATGTTGTAATACCCAATGATACCCCGTTCTTCAAGTATGTTGTGAACGTGAAAGTTTGGCTCAACTGGCGTAAGTTCTGCCCTCCCACAGCATAACAATCAAGATAGTTGAGTCGCTTAAAAAAACAACCCTCAAATTATCCCAGTGTTTATCCTCGTGCAAATCACATTAAATGTTTATTTTTCTGTCGTGCTGCTGCCAAGAACGTTCCGTCATGTCCTTCCGTACCACTCTACCTATATCCTGAGAATCTTCTTCCTGCTAGGCTTGCTATTTTCACGTGCAGTCCGTGTGGTGGTAACTAAATTAGACTGTAATATGTGTTAAGTCAAGCAATTCACGCTCCAACCGCTCGTTGATGTCGCGATATATCGGCCTCTACTTGGTATTTGCCGGGGTAGGGGACCCTGATACTACTCTATCACAAAATCGTCAAAGATCTACAATTGGGGGTAAAGTTAATCATCCCCACCGGAAAATCTTGATTTCCACTACTGATGTTGGAGTGAGGTGGATCTCTTCTGACAACTTCGGCACAAAGGCCGCGGTGAGCGGTATATATTGCTCCGGCATATCGACCAAAAAGTGCATTGTGTAATCCATGTCCGTGGCCACGTTGCCCACTTCAGGTTACACGGACAAACTACCACAGCTTCGTTATATCTTTAACCCGAGAAAGAAGGATGCATAGATCGGTGAAACTGGTTTACTCCATGCCGCTACCCCGCAAAGGCAATCTGGATCCCTGTTCAGAGTTGAATTCGGCCGAGGCTCTTAAGTGTCCAGGGCTGACTGGAGGAAATTCAACTTCCTGACAATGGTCTCACTTCTTTCGGCCGCATTGGTTGTCTTGTGACATTTCGCTAGAACATGATGCAAACAACAGCTAGGGTTGCGTCTGGACGAGCATATAATGGACTGCATTGCCAGTTCTTGATGTCCTTATCTGGGTAGTCAGTTCATTAGCTCCCGAGATAATAAGATCTCAGTGTTACTGGAATCATTTCTTGGATATTTCCAAACACTTATTTCGAGTCCAACATCATGAAGATTCCTTTTGTCTCTCTACTCTTTACTGCTGCTGGCTTAGTTCAATCTAGTCCTGTACGCAAAGCCGCAAAGCCTCCTCAGTTCTTTCTGATCGGCGACTCTACTGTTGCTGTGAATGGTGGTTGGGGCGACGGATTTCTATCCTACCTCAATGCTCCCGCAGAAGGCGACAACCGAGGCGTGAGCGGCTCAACTACTGTGTCGTGGAAGAGCAATGGTCGTTGGGATGCTCTTATTAATGACATCGGCGCAGCCAAGGCCGACTTTGAGCCAATAGTTACAATTCAATTCGGCCACAACGACCAAAAGACCCTTTCGCTGGATGTGTTTCATACGAACTTGGTCGATATTGGTAACCAGATTAAGGAAGCAGGAGGCACACCGGTATTTAACATCTACACTCCCTGTATCGGACCCAAACTGACCGCGTTGATAGATTTTTATCACTTCCTTGACTCGCCGTACCTTCCAGGGTGGAAAAGTCGTCGAGAATCTCAAAGAGTGGGCGGCCGAAACCATCGCTGCTGCTGGAGACGTCGACGCTCAGTATCTCGAACTGAACAAGGCGAGCACGGACTACGTAAACGCAATTGGCCAGGAAAATGCCCAGTATTACAACCTGGCCAGCGATGATAGGACTCATCTCAACCCAGCTGGTGAGACTGTGTTTGGACGTCTCGTCTTGGACTTGTTGCTCGAAAAGCGTGAGGACCTCGCTTCTTACTTTACTGCAAACGAAGCTCTTAGCGAAAAGATTCGCAACGGCGAGTTTGCCACAGGCGAGGAGTGAATAATTAAAGAATATCTGAATAGTTTCGCATTTTAATGGGCGATGGGATTCCTGGCCTTGTTTAGATATTTAATATTAAACTATGGTCGTTATTTGTTTGGCAAACTCGATAAATTCACAGTTCGTGAATTAACTAATTGATTAATTCGCCCACCTAACATCATTTCCCGCCAGAGTCTCATTTTGACATTCCATCTAGTTCATTAATATATAATCAAGAGTTTCCAAGTGTCTATGTGCAGCCGTGCAACTCCTCAATATGCTCGGTCCGAGATCAGCCGAGGCAAAGCCAATCATAGAACCTGAAAAATCAGGTCGCAAATTTGGTCGAGCTCTGACGTAAATCTGCTCGTCAGCGGGATCACGTAAGCATTTAGGGTGTCGGGCCGGAAAAAGTCCGATCGCGTCTTGACAGGACACCAGGGGACCAACAAGTAAATTATACATGCTATTACAAGGTGAACTGGGTGGAAGGTTCAATTAATCAGGGCTTACTGAGGGAGCGGTCAAGTAATAGGAAGTTTACTGGTGTGATGGAGACAACACTCTGTTTAACGACCATTGCACAACATGTGACGTTATCCAAAATACATATGTCACATAATTCATTGCAGGAAGTCATATTCCAACTGATGTCAGGACTCACGAACGCAGAGTTCCACAAAGGGCTACTTAAACTAGAAAATTACTGACATTTATAGACAAAGAACGACAAATTGTAGAAGCACTCAACGATAGGTTCGACAGTTGGTTACAAAGTCATGTCATGGCGTTAGGAACGCGAAGTTACCCTATAACCATTATTTCCAACGCGAGCGAGAAGCCAACCGCAGAATTGGTTGACCAGGCTCGAGTTTTTTGATTGGTCAATCTGCAAAACTCAAGTGGAGACGTCAGGGGCATGGCCATCCACCGTTTTCCCACCGTTTAGAATTGCGATTGACTACAAGCAAATACGTACGCCAATACCACAAAAAAGACATTACGAACTCATTCTGAGGTCCAAAAACTAAATCAAAAGATACATAGTCGTGGCTCGGCTGTATAAAATATGTGATCAACTCAGGTATGTGATAGATCCCCAAGACTTGACCGTTTCGCCACCGTTAAGGCTTTTGATTGGCTGACCGAAATTTCGTCACATGCATATGATTGCACAAAATACACTAAGTTATGCAATGTAATGCTTGCCAGACGCATAAGAAAATATGAATATCCCAAAGAACAGAAGAACAAGGCCAATGCAGCCTGGAGGTAATTAGATTTGGAAGTGGCTGAATCTTTGAGGCAACTTGCCGAACGACACTATGGCATTCGAACACGCAAGTCTGCGCTCAATACCAAGGAGACAACGGGTTCTGGACCCGATGTCATCGGCTCGGAAGAGGGTTAGTCCGTATCATCTTGTCTCCAGCCATGGGTTGCCAAGGAAAAAATGGCTTTTCAATTTAGTGGAGTTTTTTTTTTTTTTGCTGTGGCTATTTTTCACTGAATTGCCAGTGGACGGTGAAGAGACAACACGCATTGTTCAAATCATCATCTCGACATTTGTCTGCGGACTTTGATCCGATGCTAACCACTTGCAATCAACGCATTCAATGAACTATTCACGACCAGGTCGAAAATATTGCTCGAGAAGAAGATCTCATAGAGTCGGTCTTTGATGGAGTAAGGCATGCGATGAATGGGTATTTCTCTGGCAAGCTCATATCATTTTCATATACGATAATCCAGCTTCTGGACATTCCGGTTTAGGCAAGTTGACGATACTAGACCGGTGGGAAGTCCGGTTGACATCCTCATCTCAGACAGGCAAGGCTCGCCAATACCAGGTTGGGTTCCTGTATAACCTGCAGAACGGCACTTCTCTGCTTGTCGTCTAGACATGCAGCAGGCCTCAGACTGCGTCGTGCTCAAACAAGATGTGAGATCGAGCGTAAGCGATGGGACTCTGCATGCGGCACGCATGGGTCACCCAGTCAGAAAAGCTGCAATTAAATGACAACCAACGAACGTCTGGCTTGTGCAGATATCGACGATTGATATGTCTGCAGACTCGTCAAACCCCGTGGGTCAAATTGCGTCAATTAGCATTTAGATTAGCGCCACCACAAACAGACTAAAGGACAGACTTGCCTTGCACGGCCATCCCGAAATAGCCAGCTGACGGGTGTGTCCGAAAGAGGCAACCTTCTCCCACGCCTAGCCTCATTCTCAGATGAGGCAAGTTGGGCCGGATCAACAAAAGGGACCAACGCTTGAGAAGCGAGTCTAGCCCACCACCCCAGATTCCAAGTACCCACGGACAGTTCAATCTTTGATCCTCTTTGAACTTGCAAGGAAAGTGTGGCATTGACATGGGCGGGGTAAATTTGCGGGGAGCGGAGAAGTAAACCCCATCCCACGATCACATCTACACTGGTGGTGAGTGTGGCCTAATCCGGTAATATCTTGATCACGACTGGATCGAAAAGATTGTCGACCCTGATCGCCTTGACTATGTATAAGAAAGAAGCATGGCCGTCGTCATGGCTCTTTTCAAATTCTCCAAGTCCATTCAGACCACATTCTCTTTCTAGAACTATTCCACCGTTCTTCGATTTGAGTCGTAGCAGTCTATTCTCATCAAGCCTTCTATTTTTTTTTTCGCTTCATCGAGTCTCTGACTATGTCAGTCTCAGTCGCCTCTATGGGCACCACGCCCTACGCGGCGGCCGTGGGAGTCGCTGCAGTCATCTACTTCATCATTTACCCATTCATCCTCTACCTCAAGGACTCCAAGGGTAAGTCAACTCAGCCCAACCCAAACAATCCAAGTCAGGCATGCTAATCCCGACCAGGTCTTCGACGCTTCCCTAACATGACCACATTCTCTGGCATGAGCAACCTTCCTTTTATGATCCTCGCTCACGGAGGCGCACGATCGACTCATCTCGCCAAACTCCACAAGAAAGAGCCTATCATCCGAACCGGACCCAACACTTTGTCTTTCTCGGGCGGACAAGCGATTAAAGATATCTATGGTCACGGAACCCCATGCACTAAAGACGGATCTTACATTGTTGGCGCTGGAACCCATTATCATTTGGCTGATGTCGTCGATAAGCCCGACCATGCTCGCAAGAGAAAGGTTCTGTCCTCAGCTTATGCTCTCAAGAACCTCGAGGGTTGGGAGTACAAGGTTGCCGATAAAGTCCAACGAATGATGGACCACTTCGACAAGGTCTGCACTGCTCCTCTACCTAAGGGTGTTCAGTATCCCGATCCCAAGGACGTCAACCTCGACTTCCGTGCCTGGTCCAACTTTTTCTCCCTTGACGCCATCGCCGATATTGGGCTTTCCGAGAAACTCGGTCTTCTTGACCGAGGTCACGACCGAGTCGAAGCCCAAGAGACATGCGGTACTGTGTATGAAGCCAACCTGCGAGAATGCCTCTACCCAACAGCACGCAAGCAGTCTTATCTTCTCTGGACCTATGACCACTACAAGCTTCTCAACAAGCTATCCAATGTTATCCCATTTTACCGAAAGATGTCAGAGGCAGCCAAAGGTTGGGATGGTATTGTGCTCCGACGAGCTCAACTCCGATTGGAACGATATCAGAAGGGAGAGAAGCTTGATGACTTCTTTCAAGCCCTTATGGAGGATAAGAGTGGACACCCCCATAACCTTGAGTGGGGTGAGATTGTCGCTGAGATTAACATCATGATGAACGCCGGAAGTGTCACCACTGCCATCGCCTTAGCCAACATTCTCTACCAATTACTCCTCAACCCTCGCGCCATGGAACTTCTCCGACAAGAACTTGATTCAGTACTTGATCCTGATGAGGTTGTCGCTCCTTACGACAAGGTCAAGCACCTCCCCTACCTCCGCGCCTGTCTCGATGAGTCACTCCGTCTCTGGCCCCCGACTCCTCAAGGTCTTGGACGCCAGACTCCCCCCGAGGGATCAACCATCATGGGTCAATACATCCCCGGCAACACAAGTGTCAGCGTATCTGCCCTGGTCGCGCATCGTGATGAGAGCATTTACCCCGAAGCCGAAAAGTTCATCCCCGAGCGATTTTTGGGCGACAAGGGCAAGGAGCTTCAATCGCACTTTATCACTTTCTCAGCTGGTGCCCGAGGATGCATCGGACGCAATATCTCCTACCTTGAGCAGGCTGTGTGTCTCGCCTCTGTGGTTCACCGATATGAGTTTGCGCTACCAGTGGGTTTTGAGCTGAAGAGAGAGGAGACGATGAACCACATTTTGGGTCCTATGCCTGTCAAGGTGTGGCGAAGGGATTTGGGAGAGCATGAATGATTGTTTTAGCGAAAAGTCAGCGTTGTATTTAGCCATTTTTAACATAGAATGAGATTTCTGAAACATCCATTACCTCACTTTCACTTGGGTGTGTGCACTGTATTTTACGTGACCCGGCGACTGAATTGATCTGTAGTTGAGTTGATCGCGAATAAATCCATTAAATGTTTTATTTTAGAAGAGGCATGAACTATAACATCTGTAACAATTACTACCCGCGGCGTATGAAGAACTGCCTCTAAACTAGATCGCTCTCCTTGATCAAGATATCCCGTGTAACCTCACTCACATCCCTCAGACCTGCCAAGTGCATATTCATCGTCAAATCGCCACACAAGGCCCTCAAAACATGCCTTACGCCATCTTCTCCACCTAACGCCAATCCATACGCATATGGTCGGCCTACAAGAACACACTTTGCTCCTAGTGCCAGAGCTTTGATGATATCAGCACCGCATCTGATACCGCTATCAAAGAATACATCAATCTTATCTCCAACAGCGTCGACTATTCTTGGCAGCATGCCTAGACTGCTGACTCCACCATCCTGTTGTCGGCCACCGTGGTTACTCACGACGATTCCTTGGACACCAATCTCGACGCATTTTCTCGCATCTTGAACGCTTTGAATGCCTTTGAGAACGATCGGTCCGTCCCAGTGTTTCTTGAGAAATTCAACATCCTCCCAAGAGTGTGAGTGTCCAGGGAAGACAATCTTAGCCCATTCCCTTGCTGCTGTGCCGAGGCCAGCTCCGGCTGATCCACCTTGAGCCGCCTGGTATACTCCACTAGGCGCAGATGAAATATCGTACCCATGTTCTTCTTTGAACTTCTTCTGAAATACAGGATCTGTTAGACCAATCTCCACGCCGATATGGTCAGGATGAATAAAAGGGTTGTATCCGTTGTCAAGATCGCTGGGTCGCCATCCCAGTACGTATGTATCAAGTGTAACGAACAGCGCAGTGTAACCGGATTCCTTGGCTCTATTCAGAAGTGAGATGGTGATATCGTCATGCTCACGACTTGGCCAGTATAATTGAAACCAGCGGGGAGCGTCTTGGCCGTTTGCCGCCGCCACATCCTCGATGCTTGTGCTGGATGCTGTACTGAGCGTGTAAGGAATTCCAAGTGATGCGGCTGCTCGCGCGGCGGCTGCTTCTCCCTCCGGGTTGAAGATCTTTTGAACGCCAATGGGCGCAATGGCAAGTGGGAATGGAAGAGTCTGGCCGAGGACTTTGGTGGTTGTGTCAGAGAACTGCTCATTGCCCTTGTCATCCTTGCGGCTGGGCACGAGTCGATTTGGAATGATTGACCAGCGAGTGAATGATGTGAGGTTATTCTGATATGTCGAGCCGTTGCCGCAGTTTCCGTGGATATAACCCCAGGAGGTGGCTGAAAGAGTTTCCTTGGCTAACGATTCCCATTTTGATGATTGAAAAGTGAAGGCAGGTCGGGCGAAGTGAAGACCTGCGTCAAAGATGGATTTCTCGTATCCTAGAACATCTGCGCTTGGTGAGGGCCCCATTTTGGAGGTGGTATGCGATGTGGGTTACTGTTTGAGGCCAAGAATTGCGGCTCATGTCAACATATATAGTCCACACCTCCATTACCTCGGATCTAACGACCATTACATCATTCATTAAACATGTTCCACACAGAAAAGTCAATCAAGGTTTTCCATTCAAATCTTGTGTCAAAAATAGTGGTTGTTGGCGTTCGAGAAGCCAACAAGAAGCGCAATGACGTCTAAGATGAGCTAATTATAACGGGGCTCAACGGCAACTTCGGAAGCCTAAGTGGATCTGATATCGGCTTACGGCAAAGGTCAGAGGTTTATCAGCTGCAAGAGGCATAGAAATATTGTGAGTTTTGAGATTGGTAAGTGTCACGAGACTATCTGGCTTGGACTCTACCTTAAGCATGTCTTTGATCTGTCAACTCTCGCTCTCCCACTTGGAGTAGAACATACACTGCGTCCTTCCCTTTCATAGCAGATGAAGGTCTCAGTTCACGTGAGTATTGCTTCAATGGCGTGTCATCAGTCACGTTTCTCTGCTGATGCGCTTCGCGGTGGATGCATTGTAAGCCATTCTGAGGTCGCCGCTTTCATCTAATGATAGGGGATATGGTGTAGGGGTCATATGGGTCACTCGGCAGGGTTATTGGAGTTCAAAAGCAGGGGACCGTTCATCTATTCATTTTTCTTTTTAAAAAAGAAGAGTTCTCTCTGGCCTCACCCCCTAGTTGCCCTTCTGGGCCTTCTTGGTCTCCGCCTCCACATGCCTACGTGCCTGGGGTATCAGTGGCCGCCAGCCAGACCTACATTCAGTGGGCGCATACGAATAAAATAACCAAGCTCTCTGAATGCGCTTATAAATTTGCTTCTGGGGTACTCCCTCAATTGAGTAAGACCCGACACCGCTGATAAAACAAGAGGTGTTCAGCACGTTTGAAGTTGTGAAGGGTTCAAACATTGAAAAGAACCGCCCCCTTTCGCTGCAACCATGATTGGACTCTCCAAACACGAATAACTTAATTTTGAGAAAGAAAAAGTTCTCTGCTTGGTCCATATTATTGTGGACAAACTGCAATTCTGAGGACATCGTGCTTGACCACCCCAGTGAGTCGAAGAACCGTCAGCCTGGGGCACCAGTACTTCGCACATGTGAAGATCTCGTGACGCATTAAAAATACAGATTTCTACTTACGGAACCTCCCAGGTATGATGCCAGCTCGCTTTCAGGGCAAGAGTGTCTTCAGACTTCCATTGTTTAAGTGGGACAGGCAGCCACCTAAAGTGACTACCCACTTGAGAAGATGGACATGCTCTGGCAGTCATGGGCGCCGCTCTCACCCGTCCCATATCACCAAAAGGAGAACAAAAACTCTTTTGTAGCAATGTTCTGGCTTCAAGTGACGTCCAGGAAAAACATCAGTAAAGACTATTAAGTTCTGCCATAGATCCTACGCAGATACATCCGACACCGAGGAACTAAGACTTTACCTACATACAGCGAGGCTCCGCATGGACGTGATCGAAATGGTGTTTTGCGAGCTTTCTATTTGTACAGGAAAGTGCGAGGCTGCCTGACGAGGCCACAACCTGTAGTTCGTAGTCGGAAAAGGAGCAACCCACCCGGGATGTCGGTACAGCAAGACACAGGTCAATTGTTGAGGAAAGAGCAGTCACCCTGTTGCCAGCCCTGGAGCAGCAGGAAAACTGCCAGAGTTCTCAACACCGAGTTATCCTCCCAAATACCCAAGAGCACTAGCTACGAGAATCAAGCAATTCGCGATAAGCAATCTGCCTTCTGAGCACTACGACAAGTTCAGCAATCATGTCGATTGAGAGGTACTCCATCAGGAAACCATCTGCGGCCCCTCCAGTCGCCGGCTCTTCAATCGCCCAAGACCATCCCGAGGAGAACGACGACTCAGGCTCTGTCCTTGACAACGAAATAGGCGTCATCCTTCCTGCGGACATTACGGCAGCGCATGAGGTCAGGACCAACACTGAAAGAGCCCCTGTTCGAAGCTATCGCGACAATGTCAGAGCCACAGCGACGGTCCTTGGTCTCTCAACACAGGCTGCCACATACAAGGACTTGACGTTAGAGCTCATTCCAAGTTCGAACCTCAAGAACGAGTTTGTGTCGTACACCAATGCACCGCATGCGCCGGCAGACAAATCCATTGTACCAGTCGACGCTTTCCTTGGCAGACCAAAAAGAGATGATTGGGACACACACTGCTTTACAGTCAAAGCATCCTGGCAAATGTTTTGTGCGAAGGTCGACTCTCTTTCGGACGGCCAGATCGAATTGAAGCACATGGCAGCACCATCAGGACCAGCTCATTCCAAAGTCGCTATGCTTTGGCATTACCCAACGTTCACGTCCGGCAATTCAGTGTACAGCCACGTCATGGACCCAGACAGTCCCAGCCTTTGGGTGCAGAAGGTGGGTTGTTGACATTTCTTACTAAATGGCATAACTGACATCTGATAGACTAAGATGGGCCTCGACGATGGTGTGAAGACACTTAACATATTCCCGTTTCGCATCAAGTATGATCACATCAACGGACCTGATTGGGAAAATCGATTCGACAATTGGACGGCAATTCGTGAAGCATGCCTCGAGCATGTCAAAGAGATCACCACTGACGATCGCCTCTTGGTGGTGGTCGGAGATGAGATTTGGCAAGAAGCAAAGTGGTTGGTCAAGAGTCGTGGTTGGACGCTCACCTACCTTGAGCTGCGAGTCGACATCAAGATGTTCAGCGCAAAACCTCGGATCTACTTGGCACAAAATTCGCAAGGCACGATCATGCAAGTGCTCATTCGGATTTGGCATGGTCAGTATGTGTACCACAACAACAACGAAGAAAGAGGTGCTGTTTGGGATCTCATGTGGAACACTGCCTGCGAGATTACTGGAGTCGAAGTCAAGAGTCCAGGGCTACTGGCATGGGCAGCAACTCATTTCTTGAGGAGCTCATCGCAGAACCCAGATGTTGCTCGCCTGAGGCCCGGTTCGTACACTGTTTTTATGAACTTGAGGCGTCAACAGAACAAGGAAGGTCGATTGGTGACTGCGGAAGAGATTCGTCAATATCTTCCAGCCCTCTTCAGGCGACATCCAGAGCTCGACGAACTTTTGCAGCAGGCTAGTGACAAAGGACACGCCCCCTTGTCTGTCATCGATCAGCATTTCAATCAGAAGTCGGTCCAGACCCGCCAAGAGAGGAAGACAAAGCGAGAGGCCGAAGGTCTTGTCGCCGCCCCCCCTCCCAAGCGAGTTGCTACAAACACCAAGATGATTGAAGCTGCAGGTGCATCCGCCGCTGCCAGAAAGTCCAGTCAAGATCGCAAATAGGAAACACTCTTGAACTGTCACCAGGTACGCGACGCGGAGGCTAACCGACAAAACCCAAGGAAGACATTGGAGCAATCTCGGACTTTGGAGCGAATCGATAGGCTGAAGGAGTTCCGTGAGCTCAGCGGCAAGAAGTTCAGCGCCGAATTGGGCAGCTTCGTGGTCTTCTATCATGAAAAGAAGTATCCTAGGGGTCTGCAGTTTCTTCCAGAACATGGTTCCAATCCCTACACTGATAGAGATCATCCGGCTGTCATCATCGGGCAGCCAACCAGGTTGCAAAACGCTATGGAGAGGCACAACCTTGCAGGACCGGTTGAGTAATCTAGAGAAGTATCCCCCATTCAGATTTTCCGAAACTCCATACGCTGCCATTACTGATATGTATGCGTGTTGGTAGTGTCTATACTTATTTACAAGTATTCACAAGTCGTCGACAGTGCTTGTATACACCCGACGCCGCTGTTTCTTTTTGATCAGTGAGATCGCATGTCTTTATGACACGGTCGCTGCCCGTTCCTTTTGGTTCGGAAAGATCGTTCGTCTTTGCGAAGTTCGATATCCTGTCCATTTTTTCTTTTGGTCAGTAAGGTTACTAGTCCTTGTGAAGAGTAACGTCTCTGAGCCTCTAAGGCAAAGAGATCTTCCAATTTGGAAGGGCCCTACGGGGTCGGGTGACGAAGTCGGACTCTGCACCTCCTCGTGGTGTCGCCTGGTAATGCTCTTCAAGGGTAGCCAACGCAGAGACGCAAACAGTAGCGCTGTCAATGAGCAGGTTGTGACGGCGGGACAGGGAATAGAATGTTGATAACATTCGAGGAAGGGTCTTGGTTGTTGGAGGATGGCCTTGCTCGACATGACCGAGAATTAGTTGTTGAACTCTTGGACGGAAAGATGCTTTAGCTTGAGGGAAAGGACACATCTAAACAAGGCTTCAGGGTATCGAAAAGATATGCACCAACATTCGCTAGTGTCGAAAACTAGCCAACCATTGCACGAAGACAATGTAAAAGTTTCCGCGTTAGTAGGCGAGATGAACATTTATTGCCATAAATAAAACATCGAGATGCATGGGTGGAACAGTAGGTGACCGCTCAGCTAGATAACAGCACTAACAGGGGACACTTATGAAATGCACTAACGACAATGCTGAACCCGGAAATACAGAGTACAAAGTGCTAAGCTCATTAACAATTTTAGAACAGAGGTTATCATTGCCCAGTCTACCAAATTCTCCACAATAGCTAAGGCGAAATGACCAGGTGGGATTTAGATCTGGGTTCGATTCCCAGGTCGGCCACATTCTTTTGTTCTCTAGTTGACTTCTCGTAGCAAATGAAACGGATAAGCGAGTGAGAGAGCATGATAACAGAGAGCAGACCAGAGAAGGCCGCGTGCATTCTTATACTCTCAAGAGCTCCTGGCGATGAGTTGGTGGTGGAGATCGTGGAAAAAACGTGTTCTTTATAGCAGTTCAAGCTGACCTCTGTGAGGGTTACAGCACCTTACGATAGTTGGTTGAAGAGCATATCCGACATGTTGAACGGTCAGTATACACCATGCTTGTGAAGCATGGTGACACAGTTGAAGGGGATATGGTGTAGGGGAATCACGTTCGCTTTGCATTGTTTCGAATGTTTGCGAAAGGCCGGGGGTTCAAATCCCTCTGTCTCCAAGTGTTTTGTTCATTGAACGCCTATTTTTGCTCTTTTGAGTTGTTGAAAGGCATGCCTCAGGCCAGACACAGCAGACCTTTTGGCCTTACAACATGAGTTAATACGGTTAGATTATGGTTAAGTTTTGACCGGGAGCATAGCCTGGCAAGAATTGTCTCGCTTATTGTTTGGTTTGGAGACACAATGCAATTCCATATTTCAACAGAAACTCTCGACAAGTCAGTTAAGATGAAAGTGAAACCAGGTTTACTATTTTTCCGGTTTTCGACCAGTTACCACTAAGCAATCAAACATTGGATGAACAGATCGCTGTTGTGATGCATCTCTAACGCGAGCGTTGAATAGCTCAACCTCTTCTTTCGACCAACCCAAAACCTCGGTAAAGAGCACAGCAGTAAAGGCAGCAACGCCCTCACGCATATTAACTCCCATTAATGTACCGATCTCCTTCAGGCGTTCGTCTTTCGGCCATGGACCAATGGGAAGCTTGAATTTCTCTTCGTTGACCTCAGTGAACCCGGCTTCCTCTGTCCATTGCCGAAAGGATGGCGCAGGATCCATAGTACGACCAATCTTTTCGCAGGCCAGTTTCAAATGGTCCATCATTTCAACAAGAGCATTATCAGGCTTGAGCGAGTCGTCTTCAGAGTAAAGAGTATTGGCCGTTTCCTGAAGCTCTAGCCAACCTCCAGGCTTGAGATTGGCATATGCCTGCTTCAATAATCGCGGCCAGTCTTTGATAGAGCCGGCCATGTAACGACAATGAATGTAATCATATGGGACTGGCTCCACCCAATCTGCCTCAACATCATCAATGATGAATTTGACGTTCGGGGGTACCCAGTCCGGCTGAATCGGGCTGAGGTCGTTTCCAACCACTGTGGCAGAAGGATACTCATCTCCAAACTGGATGGCCCATATACCTGTCCCAGTGCCAATGTCTAAGACATTGAGCCCTTCAGGTTTAATGGGTGCCAAGAATAAACGATCCTTTATCGTTCGAGTGATAACATGGTGGATCATGTCTAGACGATCTTGTTCGGCGTCGTCATTAGGAAAGCTGTATTCGCCTGCTCGGTCACTATGATATCGCCTTCCATGCTTCCATTTGTATTTGAGTACGCTGCTGGCGATGGAAGTGCTCCCAGCTACGGACTCGTCGTCAAGGGCTGAGTCTGTAGACTCGGAGTGGACGTCATCGTCAACCTGGACTTCGGGAGTTGCTGGAGCGTTTGACATTCTCAAAGTATTTGAAGGGGAGGTTAAAGTGAGCTAAATTGAAACTAAGAAAAAAGGCGACGTTGCACAAACTGAACAATGTTACGGTGATCAAAAGCCTAGAGTGGGGTCGCTGTTTGAGCCGAGGTGTGGGAAAAAACACTCACTCGGTTATAGCATACAGGGGAACGTGATCCTTGATCACCCCTTTCACTCATGGGGTTATTAGACTAGCGAGTGATACCCTGTTGCCGCAAACGGTCCACACTTAGGTATCAACTACTATGCAGCCTCTTTCATAAATATGTAGCTTCAAGAAAGGAAAATCGACTTAATCCAATCTCCTGTGTAAGACAGCCCCCCGTCTATAGTGACAAAGTTGCCGTGAACAAAATTGCTCCTGTCTCCTAATAGCCACACCACCGCTTCAGCAACCTCTTCCGGAAGTCCAAATCGTTTGAGCGGGGTCCAATTATTAGCCTTATCCAAAGCATTGTTCCGCATTTCTCCAGAGGCATCCGTTAGAGGGGTCTTGATCCAGCCTGGGACAACAGCGTTCTGCTTAACCTCGGGATGGTCCAGTGACGATTTACGTGTAAGCCCTATCACGCCATGCTTTGCGGCTGTGTAAGCACTTGAGTGGTAGAGGCCTGATACAGCAGCCAAGGATGCGATGTTGACGATTGAACCGCGTTGTAGCGGAGCATAGGTACTGCCATATTGTCAGCATATCCATGGATAAGTTGACTCTGATAAATCATGTAGCTCTACTGACCCATTGTGTCGAGGCTCTTGGGTTTCCATCTGTCTAATCTCCTCACGAATGCAAAAAAGGACACCGGTCAGCTTGGTACCCAAGATGTTATCCCAATCGGGCGCCTCAGTATCGCCAATAGCTTCTTTGAAGCCGATACCAGCACAATTCACAGCATAATCAAGCCGTCCAAACGCCCTGACTGTTTCGGTAATCATTGTCTTCACCGAATCCGCATCTCGCACATCGGCGGAGACTGCGACAACTTTGAAGTCGGGGTTTGTTGCGATCCTGATGACCTCCTCCCTTACTGAGATAGCCGCCTTCTCATTGAAGTCAGCCAATGTAACTCCAGCGCAGCCCTCACGCGCGAGTAGAAGGGAAGTAGCTCGGCCAATGCCTGAGCCAGCGCCTGTGACTAGGGCATAACCTGGAACACCAAGGGCAGATTTTGAGGGAGAAGTGGAAGAAGACATAGTTCAGGGATATTCAGATTCAATTTGCTTCAGCTGACGTGTTGCATAAGTACCTTATCTGTCGTTGGCTCTTTATAAGTGCTTTGCCATTATTCCCATTATTGGCTCCTGCATTGGTCAACGCGGCAATCAGCTACGTGATTTGTATTTGGTTCGTGATCTCGGCTACAAGTAGAATGTCGTTCCGGCGGATGGCCAGCTCCGGTTCCGTACGAACTGGAGGAGTGTAAACTGAGATTTCTCCACCGGAGTCAATTCCCTCTTTGGGACAGTGGAAGGCCAGCCCACCTCGTCATCCTTCGCCGATCTTTCCTAGTCCAGGTTTCAGAAGTTGGAATTGTGTAGTCAAGTCTACAGATTATCATCACTATGTAAGTGAACGGATCACGAAGAACTCACGCTGTCAAGAGATGTGATGATTGTGACCTCTGAAGTACCGGTCTATATGCTGGGAGTCTGAGCAACCCAAGAATTTGAGAGGATGAGTCTCAGCGTCATGGTGAATCGCAGAGAATTACAATGATCGATTGGTCTCACTCTATGATAGTGTTATTCATTTATTGACAGTCTGATTGCTAAATACTCCCCCGATCAGGCATTAAAGTCAACTACACAACGGCCTGCAACCTTTCCTTTTCTCAGTAGATCTACTGCCTCAGGCAAACGGTCGATGCCAAAGGTCTGATACACGGGCTTCAGTAGACCACGTGCTGCAAAGCCCAGTGCATCATGCGTATCCTTCAAAGAGCCAGTCAGGGTCCCAATAACCTTGAGGTTCCTTAGAATCAGAAACATTGGATCATCGCCAGCGAATGCAGTCCCCGATGCTGGCATTCCCACGCACATGATTCTCCCGCCGATAGCGGCCATCTTGGTAGCCATAGCATACGAGGCTGGAGAAGATGCTGTGACAAATACGCCATCGACTCCTTTGCCTGTGATACGCATGATCTCGTCCGGAACTGATTCCACCTCGGTAAAGTCGATGAATTCGTCACATCCAAGGTCCATGCAGAGCTTGTGCTTGTCACTGCCAGCATCAACACCAACCACTCGAAGGCCCATGGCTTTGGCAAGCTGTACACCCATGTGCCCAACACCTCCCCCCGCTCCGAGGAAAGCAGCCCACTCTCCGGGGCGAAGCTCAGAATCCACGAGCTATAGTGGTACACGAGTCAGTAAAGTCAACTTTGCAGGAACCTTTTTCCCGAGTCACTATAACCAGGTAGCTACGGAAGGCTGACATACAGATCGATAAATAGTCGATCCACTGCACATTATAGGGCCGGCAGAGAAATCGTCAACTTGGTCTGGAATAGGAGATGCATATCTGGCTGGACTCAGGATGTACTGTTGATAAGTTCCTTGCGTCGCGAACTGTTAGTTGACCCAAGCATGCTAAGGAGCGAACGACCTACCTATAACTTTGAGACCTGTTGGGATGGCCTCTGGGCAATGACACTCTTGGCGGCCCCAGCAGAGGTCACAAGACATGCATGTGTCCCAGGTCGGTTTCACCCCAGCACGGTCGCCAACCTTCCAGTTCTTAACCAAAGAGCCGATTCTCACGACAACACCGGCTCCTTCATGCCCTGGAGATCGAACTCCGTAGTCTCCCATGCGTGGTAGGGGTAGATCCTCCAACATGTAGTGAATATCGCTGTAACAGACGCCGGTGGCATTGAGTCGGATCAATATCTCAGTTGGCCCTGCTCCAAATTCGCATCATATTGGTTGATGGGTAGATAAGAGCGGAGCTACTAACCAGGATCTGGGACCGGGACATCTTGAATTTCGAGTTTGAAGTCCTGCCCGTGTTTTACGACGACTCCTGCTTTGCAGGTCTGGGGAACTACATACATATTAGTCAAACGTTTTTCTTCCAAGATATAGATGAGTGAATGCCTGGGTTTCTTGAGTGTAGTAAAGTCTCATTCCTAGCTGTAGCTTGATATTTGATCACATTTTCAAGTGATTCAAAGTGGAACTCAGAGTTTGTCGTCAGTGGGGCTTGTCATCCGGCGGAGCGCATTCCACCGGGTGTATATACTCCAAAGTTACTAGACACACCAGGGATCAAGCACCCTCCATGAAAAAGAAACGAAAATGAAGCAACATCCTGACTTGAAATGAGTTACGATAGTGGAATGTAGCAGGACGTTGATAGGATAGATACATCTGAGTCTTGTTAAATCTGTTCAGACTATACATCGAGCAAGATTTTGGTATTGAGCAAAAATCGTTTGCTACCGGGACTGTCTATTACCCGTTGTAAAAGCGACGCTGAAGGCTTAGCGCTGTCCAGTGAACTACCTAATAAATACCTACATTGAGCAGCGTCACTACTGGGGAAAGGCGGAGGTACCGAAAGAGGCTAGTGTAGTTGATCCCGTATCGAACAGGTCTTTCGGTGTATAAGATAACTTCAAGCTCTTGCTCGAACGACATATATAAGAGCAGAAGCGTTTGTCGATGTACTGAAGATCAGATTAACAAGTTCGAAATTATACAAGACATTTTTTGAGTTCTTACCATGTCACTTCCCAGAGACTTTGTATGGGGCTACGGCACAGCCAGCTACCAAGTCGAAGGAGCCGCTGCGAAGGATGGCCGAGGACCCTCGATTTGGGATACTTTTTGTCGCGAGCCGGGTAGGATCGCCGATGGCTCAAACGGTGATATTGCCTGTGATACGTACAATCGAACGGCCGAAGACATCCAGCTACTCAAGTCTTACGGTGCCAAGGCGTACAGGTTCTCTGTCTCCTGGTATGCACAACGCCTATCCGGTCTCCGGACTACAGTCTATGAACAGAGCGTTTGTTGACTATTTATCAGGTCCCGAGTCATCCCCCTCGGCGGACGAGATGATCCAATTAATCAGCGAGGTCTCAATTATTACATCAAATTTGCTCAAGATCTAGCTGCGGCGGGCATTCAGCCAATTGTCACCTTGTATCAGTGGGATCTTCCACAAGCTCTCCATGACAGATATGGAGGACCACTTAACAAGGTCGAGTTCGTGGCCGATTTTGCCAATTATGCTCGGACCTTGTTTCGAGCGCTTGGTCAGACGGTCAAAACCTGGATGACATTTACTGAACCGATGGTCGTATCTGTTCTCGGGTATAACACCGGATTCTTTGCGCCGGGCAGGTCAAGCGATCGGTCAAAGTCGAAGGAGGGCGATGGTAGCAGGGAGTGCTGGACAGTTGCTCATAGCTTCTTGCTGGCGCATGGAACAGCGGCAAAGATTTACAAAGAAGAGTTCAAACCTATTCACCGAGGTGAAATTGGCATCGTTCTCAATGGTTAGTGTCATATATCTGTTTTTCTGAACTGGCTTACTAATACTTGATAGCATCTTGGGCATTTCCTTGGGACGAGTCGAGCCCGGACGACATCGAAGCCAGTGCCAGATTCCGAGAATTCAATCTCCAGTGGTTTGCTGATCCGCTCTATTTGGGAGAGTACCCGCAAAAGATGAGAGAGCAGCTCGGAGATCGTCTTCCCACTTGGACTGCAGAAGAGGCGGCGCTCGTCAAGGGGAGCAATGACTTTTTCGGTTTCGATTACTACACTTCAGTCTTTGCCAAATACAAAGATGGCTCGGCTCCCTTGGATGATGTGGTCGGAAATGTTGAGGTTCTCCAAGTTGACAAGGTCGGAAAGCCAATTGGCCCAGAGACGGACAGTCCCTGGTTACGTCCGAGTCCCGAAGGGTTTCGACATCTGCTGAGGTTTATCCACTCCAGGTATCAAGACAAAATCTACATTGCAGAGAACGGCACCAGTATTAAGGGCGAAAGTTCGCTCCCATTGGTAGCAGCTCTTGAAGACACATTCCGTTGCGACTTCTACAGGGATCATATCCAGCAGGTCATCGAAGCGAGGAATGAAGACGGCGTGAACATCATGATGTTCATGGCTTGGAGTTTGATGGATAACTTTGAATGGTGCGATGGCTACAAAGTCAGGTTTGGGGCGACCTATGTCGATTTCAAGAATGGCCAGAAGAGGTATCCGAAGAAGAGTGCAAGTCTGCTGAAGAAGATATTTGCTGAGCATATCAGAAGTTAGGTAGAGGTTTGGTTTCCAGAAGACCGGGCCTATTGATGGCAAACTGTAGAGTATGAATCAATTACTATACTTTCTGTGAGCGGCTCTACTCAGCGCTGCACCTGGCGATCTACTCGACTACTGTACCTATCTTGGTATGTAATGCGTGGGCTCGTGCAAAAACAAACATTTGTTACCTTCCAGCTCATTAACGTCGCTGCTTGTAAGTGCTAGTTTGTCCGACTATATTTTCATGCCTTGAAACAATAAAGGAACATTATATACTACAGTATAGAATCAGAAACCAATCTGTAAGATTAGAATATGAAGTGGTTGATCTCGTTTTAGCGACCAATGTGGCTTTTAGCGCAAGAGGCCCGGGCCTAGTCGGCAAATCACCCCGCCAACATTGACTAGTAGGATTGACGTCATTTTCATGGTAAACTTAGTCAGCAGTTCACCCCAAGATCAACAAACCACATCATTTCCATCGCAATCATCATCAGCATTAGGATTATCATTGACAGTTACCCCTACGCAAATACTGTTCCTGCCACCGCAAACTCATGGAATTTGACTTGTCTATCGGCCAAGTCTCGAATTGGCTCGATACTCTTCCCTTTGACCAAGGCGCCACTACTTCCGAAGCTCAGCAGCAGCGAGCAATCAAGCGACGACGATCTCTCGAACCCAGCGACTCGCGCAAACGACGATATCCTGTTTCGCCCCCGGAATCCCAAGCCACACGAAAACTTTCATCGTCGAATTTATCTTCGTCTCCAAACGCCGACAGCCCCGCGGTAATGACGCCGTCTACACCCAACAAGGCATCTGGCAAGCGACCGATTGAAGACAATACGATCCTCGATAATGAACAAACACCACGTGCAGAGACAATAAGCACGAACAGAAGGCCTATAAGCAATGCGCCAAGTCTATCTTCTCAAAGTGATGCGGCCTATTCACGTGATAGCAAACGGTCGAGGCGATCTCAATCACCATCCAAGTTATTTCCCTTGTACGGACCAGAAGGCCGTCGACTGGTCAGAGACTCACTCAGCATGACTGCGCCAGCTCATTCCCTATCTTCCACTCTCCGAATTTTGATTGGCGACATCAACGATGTGGCGGGAAGACACGGTATCATGCCGCGAAGGATCAAGACGGCTCTAGAACAACGCCTTCAGGCAACGAACCCATTCGACCGGTTATACGAATACATGTTCTTCGATGATGGAATGACTCCGGGAAATGTCACGACATGGCAAGGCTGCACAAGCGATACAGAGCTAGTACGTCGTGCGTTGCGCATTGCAGACCGATCCAATGAATGCTCGCGTATGCTCAGCGATGAGTCGGCCTGGAATAACCTCGTCCACTCTCCGCTACTCGACATGCTGGTATACGACATGCAGGACGGCCCTGGTCAAAATATGCTTGACTTTATGCCTTGGTATGACGAACCTCGTTCTCCGATTCATAGCAATTGACTTGACTCATTCTAACATCTTCCAGCACGACAACAAGCATCGAGTCAGCTTACCATCGCTTCCCGGATGCCGCAAGCCGTGTTGACTACGTTATCCGATTCCTGCCCGATTACGACCCATCAACTGAAAGATCCCTCGATCCATCATCTTCGGGCGTAGCACCGTGTCTCAACTGGACATCTGATCGGCTGTTGCAACAGTACCCCCTCGCCTTTAGCATCGAGACTAAGCGTTATGGTGGTAATACGGCTAAAGGGGAACAGCAGATGGGTATTTGGCACGCTGCGCAATGGGAATTCTTGACTTCGAGGGCTGGACCAGAATCCATCAATGGCCTTGACTTTCTACCAGGTGTCGTTGTTCAAGGTCACACTTGGTCGCTTGTGATTACGACAAGGCGTCAAGCTACAACGGTTCGTACACACGCGTCTAGTCAAAAGATGCGATGCTAACAGAATTACAGACTGTCCTTTGCAGTGTTGAGTTCGGCAACACAAGTTCCATTGTCGGCGTATTTCAGGTGATTGCTGGTTTGCGGCGGCTGCGTAGCTGGTCGCTTGATATCTTATGGCCATGGTACAAACAGCATCTACCTGACCTGATTCATTCGCCTGGGGCTGGAGAACAAACAGTTGGCGTTCTTGCTGGAGTCGAGCCAATCGCAGGGTGATTTAGTGGCTACGTGCTTCATAAATGTAATTTCAGTTGCTCACCATCACAAAACTCTCGTACTTGTCTGGAGGCTTTTTGTCATTTCCAACGGCACAATGGGTTTCATTAGTCTCCAACAACGCTGATCCGTCCAAGAACATTGATCTCATACCATCTGATTAAACTTGTCATTCTGGACGCTGTTCCAGTTCACATGAGTCTCACCGAAATTTCCCCTATTGTCTCAACATCCAGCTTTTGAGTCGATAAAGGCCTTTTCCAGTTTCATTCCATAACCAATGAGCCTTCTTTGCCACGACTTTCCATCTCTTAGGGACTCATGGTGGGGGGCAAAAGAGCGTAAATGAGTGACGATGTTTTTCGATGTGTGATCTCGTTTTTAGATGGGCTTCTGTCATACAGAGTGGCATCATGAAGAAATGAGGTATTCCTCGACGTTAGTTCCTAGTTCATTGTCCTCGTGAGCCCATCGTCCCGTTAAATCCTGATATGGGGCTTCTTTATCAGGGTCGTAGCATGTTCGGGTAGTAATCACAAGTCTGTTCCAGTTCTAGGCGAGTGATGAGTAAATTGCAGGTCACTAGAGGTATTGAATCTTACGTGTACCGAGTGAAAAGCTTGTACATAGTTTCTCTTTCGGATGAGTTAAAGCTATGCATGACGTGTGTTGCCCAGGGCCAATGTCTCATCATAGCAAAAGCAAACCACTATAACTCTTGCCCGTTGCAACCACAGCAGTCCAGAACCTAGTGACCATCAACCCGATGATCGTAATCGAAATTCTTCCCCGCTTCTAATGTCAGAAAAATCCGCGTCGAACCTCCATGACGGTTTGTCCAGCTCTTTTCGTGCCATGGTGGAAGGAACGAGAACTCGACCTGATGGATATATGCTCAAGTCCGGGAACAGAGTTTGAGATACGCAAAACCAGCGCTGAATACCATGCGTCCAGGTTGGCATCAATTACTGCACTTTGACCTCTTCTCGCTAGGTCATGGTTAATGAGGCGATTGTGCATCTCCATTCGTGCCAGAGTGCACGTGAAACTAGTCAGATGTGGCATCGCTCGCAAAGAGCTGATTAGTTTCTCAATCATCTGATTCTATTATAAGATGTTAGCTTTGCTGGTATTAAACAACATTTTACGTTCGTTGATAACCATTTACCGAGGCATCAGAGATTCTTACCATGTCGCTTAGATACTCTGGCGATCTTGGACTAGGGCGCAAAATGCGTTCCAAATCACAAATACTCTCTTGAAGAACCAGGCATTTCAGATGCCTGAAATCACAATTGATTGCGTCTATCACGCCGTGTCCCATGCTGCGAACCTCTCTGCCTATTGAGTTGCCATGGCGTCTAACGCGCGGCTGGGTAAGTGAAAGACTCTTGAGCATTGGGCATTGAGATTTCAAAATCTTGTATTTGGCTGAGCCATGCCAAGCGGAGACTCGAACCGATTTGAGGGCTCCTGATTGGTAGCGTTGAATGATTGAAGCGAAAGTCGCAATGTTTGCCCGATGAAAATGTACACTCCAAGGGCCGGACCACTGATTACTGTCTCCCAGGAGCTTGCTGAACTGAGCTTGTTCGGAATCGGGGACGGCGTCGAATACAAATGACGCATCAATCAGATTGGTCACCTTTCGGAAGAAGTCACCAAGGGGTTGAAGAGTTGTTTCTGTTGCAAGACACGCAGCAGTCTGATACGATGCCTTGGCTGGCTTGATGTTGAAACGAACAAACCTGAGACTGTTAGAGAACCATTTCCCCTGAATCGAGGACGAGATGAGAACTTACTCAACATATTGCCAGATCGGTCCAGACGCAGTGACTGATCGCTCGTCAACAAAGCATGCCAGTTGACGAGAGAGTTCGGCGACTGCGCCAGAGAGCACGATGTCGCTCATATGCTGCGGGAGGAACATATGTCGAAGCCTCTTTGAAACCAGAGTGATACTGCCCAGCTCGTCATCATCCAAGTGTGACACTACCATACAAAGAATCTCAGTAGGCATTCGCGTAAGCGTTGCGGCAGTGTTGAGATCTGCCATGGCTGTGTCAACAGTGCAGCCCAGAATTCGATGGATGTGGTATTCGAAGATTGAAAAGAGCCCAAGGCTGAAGCGACTGAGAGATATGAGTAAGAAATGACGGAGCGTCGTGTGTCAACGTCTGTAGAAGGAAGAGATTCGGATGCGAGCGTTAAAATATGCACGCGCAGTCTTGTGTGTGGATGTAGGAAGAGAGGAGAAGCGAAGCAGTGGATAAAAGTTCGGATGCGAACGAAGTTTCTGAATCTTAGCTTGGAGCATGGGCAGCTGCAGCACAGAAGGCGGGTATATGAGTCACTGCTCGTCACTTGCACTGCACGAATGCCATCCTTTACATAGTTATTTTCCACAATCACGCACAAAGCCACCATTCTAGGTATGCATGAAACTGCTAGTTAACATGATCTGAGTTTTTACCCAAATATCCTTCATCAACAGTGACATGAAAACTTTCTTCTGGTGTTGTATATCGAGTTTGCGCATCAATGCACGATCTCAAGGTTAGGAAACAGTGTAAGCGTACGAAGATATGCCGAGTCATCAAAAGCCTCATTCTTTGGAATACTCCAGTTAAACACTCTCTTGCCTCTCGAGGTGTTGGGTACCTATCAACAGAACTGCCTTAGGGTGAAGTGTGCCTGTCAGACACTTGACAAGGAACACGGATTTTTCACCTCTCAAGGATTAGCTCCCAGTATTGAGACAAAGGTCTACACATTAAGATTGTGTCCCGGGTCATGGATCACTAAGGCTATTGATGAACTTTTGCTTTACCAGAGGTGATTCGGTCTGACGTATCATGCAAAGTATTACATACTGGAATAGCTTCCTAAAAAAGTCTGATCACCTCTCCTTTGATCCATTCATCTACAACTTCAATATGGTACCGTGTCCCTATCATGTTCTACACGGGCCTTGAAAAGAACAATCTTCGATATGCACTCCATACTGGTGGTAGCTCTAAGTTTTGAACAGATCAAGGCCGCGAGGGACTGCGACGGATTTCTTTGAAGAGAGAGGTCAATCTCGCAATGCTACGTGTAAGTACCATCATTCACTGTAAGACACTGAGCTCCTAGTCGCACGTTCTCAAAGCAAGCCACGGTGACACCATGTCTCAAGATGTGAAGGAGCTCTGGGTCAAGCTTGCTTTATACTTTATTTAGTCTGTTACAAAACTGTTAATTTCATAATTCCCCTACCACCTGGCCTGTGTATCTTAACCTTCAGATCTCCAGTTTGGAACGTCGACGTTTTTCAACAGACTTGACAGCTTGAAACAGAGTGGAATTCTCAGGACCACTCGAAGTGAAACATAGACACGATGCCCAGACATGATATTCGTATTCGCAGAGAAACTCAGCTAACCTGCCCAATATTGTAAGATTGCACCATACCTGTATCTCAATGTACCACCTGAAACCTCTGATCTACTGCTAATACGCGTAGTACAAAGTGTTCTCGTTTTCGGACTGTCTAATCTTTTTGTTCTCCTGCACAAGCCAGAACCTCATCCCCCAAGCACCAATAGCAGTCGCAACACTCAAAGCAGCGCTAGACGACATGGCCATGACATAGCGAGGTTCGTCTGAAGAAGGCCACATATAGGGAGTCCAGATGAAGGATGCAACAGCGATACAATTGACAATAGCAATAGAACACGCCTTTTTTTCTTTGGTCTGGGAGCAGGTTGCAGAGACCCAGCCTAAGATGATGCTATTGACTGCGTAGGTACCGATGGAGAAGACGCACATTGCGACTGTTGACTCTGTCAGTAATATGATAGTGAAGGGCGGAGAGACTTACAGTAGCGAGCACCTGTGTTGAGCGTTGCGCAGCCGAGCACGAATCCAAACACTGCAACAGCCTTGGCGATGGTGATGTGCCTGTAGAGTTAGTATCGACGTTGCCGGAGATACACGAGAACTTACCATGTCCGCTCGTTGAATCTTCCGGATGACCACGACCAAGCGATTGAGATGGCGCCAGCAATGAGATAAGGAGGACAGGTCAAAACAAGAGTGATGGTTTGATTAAACCCCAGCGTCTCAACAGCGGTTGGGAAGAAGTTCTTAAAACCATTGGCTCCGAGATGGCAATGCTGCATAACGACAAAAAGCCAAACCTTGGGGTCTTTTGCAGCTTCGTAAATACCAGCCCAGCTAGTTGTTTGTCCCGCATTTCCTACCGTATCACGCTGCGTTCTCTCATGAGCCAGGGCTCGTTCTTGTGGAGTGAGCCAATGCGTAGTTAGAGGCTCGTCGGGGAGGATGAAGAAGCTGGCCAACGCGATGACGAAGGTAACGACGCCTTGGATGATGAAGAGCCATTGCCATCCAGCAAGGCCGGCCTTATCTAATCAGTTCTTGGATTAGGATAAATGAATAGGATTTTTGTGCGCACCATTTGATCCATCTCGAAGATCCCCAGAGCAATCAGCCCAGCGAAAGCTGTTGCAAGAATGTTACCTGTATATAAAATAGAGATACGAGTAGCAAGCTCCTTCCGGGTATAGAATCTCGCAAGGATGTATAATGCACCAGGGTAATACGGAGCCTCTGAAATACCCAAGAAGAATCTAGTAAGAAGCAGTCCCGTATAATTACGACTCAATGCCGTAAGTGCACTGATAATGGCCCAAACTGTCATGCACGAAGCCATCCAGATGCTGGGTCGAACGCGCGTGACCACCATATTAGCTGGGATCCCAACGATGACATAGCCAGCGAAAAGAATCGATACACATGTTTGGTATTGTGTACCTGTGAGGTTGAGGTCTTTTTCGATGGTGTTCAGCCGAGCTAGGGCAATGGCATTGCGGTCCTGGGCAAAGTGAGTAACTGATGCATACTGGTTGAACCTTGTTGCGGGATATTTACCAGATAATTGAGCCAGTACATCAACCATAAGATGGGCATGATCCACCAGTCTAACTTCTTCACAAGTGCAATTTCACGAGGGTCTGTCTTCTCATGGGCGCCAGAATAATCCCGAGCCTGGGGTGCAACTTTGAGGGCCTCTTCGACCTCATCGAATGGCACTGGTTCATCGCTCTTCCGCGTCTTGTCGAGTGAGTGATGAATAGCCATGGTGGTAGATGTTCCCAAAGTTCTTGGAGAAGATCTCGCTCTTGGTTTGGCAGGTTCAGATTGGTATGATCTGCTAAGGGATACACCGGCTTTATAGATCTGTACCAGGGTTATGGGGCGCTTACGTTACACCTTCCTCCTGATAGATCATGCATCACGATGATCTGATCATATTGACTGCATTGCGTGCTCCCAGATTCTCGTGATTTGTTATTATGAGGGGCCGGCAACAAGACTGAGTCCTGATCCTTGGTGCTTTAGACGTTCGCTTGTCAGCCCCAACAGGCCCCAACAGACTTGGTGCATGGGGACGACAGTACCCTTCTCTTCTAGAGCTCTACATTAAGTTCGAAGATTGACAAAAAAGCAGAGCATGATTGGGTGTCCTTGATTAGCTTGCATCCTGGGGTAACATCAAGGATGGCTTGGCAGGCGGGGTAGTGACTGATCTACCACCTTAAAAACAAGCTTAAATGCCCAGACCATAGCGGCTAGGACAACTGTAGAAGGTGACTTGGTCATGGGGGTGAGAACAGGCAGATATATTGCTAAGAAAGGGGAGGATCGTCGAGCTTTTGTTGGCTCTCATTTGTACAAGCTGTTTTCGTGGCATGCCAGCGATAGATAAGCCATTACCACAAGTATACGGACAAACTCATCACCGTTTTACCAGAAAGAAGCTTACACGGCATTGTAACAATACTTCGTTCATATAGAGTGGATTCAGACTACATGTCCATTGACACATGACTTGTTCGTACCAAATTCGAAAGTCCACGCCTTGCCTCAACCCAGAGAACTAGGCCGGTAGATACATGCCAAGACTGCAACCAACTTCCCCTCCTTTGGACTGCAACTGAACTACCAATCCAAGATTCATCCCGCCCCTTGGCATCTTGGGAACTCACTTAGTCCACATGCTCAACTCCGTGTTTTTCCGGAGTGACGTAGTCGCTGTGGTGAGCAAATTCTTTCCAGTATGTTAGCTTGACATATTCAACACACAAGATGCGAAGGTGGATATCTTACGATCAACAGTAGTGTGCTTGAACTTGCGCGCAGAAACACCGTTCTCAAACAAGATATCAATCTCTCCGAAAGTTCGATCCTTGGTCTCTGGTAGGCGGAACCAGCACCAGAGTAAGCAGAGAATATTGGTCCCAGCGTAGAAGAGACCGGTCTTTGCACCCCAGCCCCAAGCTAAAGAAGGAAGAAGTCCAGTCAGTAGAGATCTTGCACAGAAAAAGACTCTCGAGACTTACCCGAAGCGGATATCATTCGTGGTGTTACCGCATTGTTGAAAATGGCTGTCAAATTATAAACGAACCTGCCAATGACGATCGTCTTATACCTGAGCCTTCCCGAAGGCGTTTCGGCCACAATGGGGTAGCAGACCGGCCCGATGGTGATCATGTTGCAAAGGGTCGATACGACAAACAATAGTCCGATAGCGAGGTAAGCGTCCTTACTGTCGGACCATCCAAGACCGCCAATAGCCAACAGGCAACAGAGCATGAATACCAAACCGCTCATATAAATAGTAGCTCTTCCAAAGTGTGGGAAAAGAAACCAACAGATCACACCACCTATAACATAACAAGCTGAGAGCGAAATGTTGAGGTTGAAAGCTTGGGTAACTGACCAGCCAGCTGCTTGAAGGAAGACAATAACAAAACCCAAAATGGCATTACCACAGAGAATTTGGGCAGCCCATACAACACAGTTCTATAGGTAATGGTAAGCCTTTGCCTTGGTATATGAATAGGGCCTCTTACAATTTCGGTCCTTCGAAGGTTCGGTCCTTTGAAACACTCAAGAAACGAAGCTCCTCTCACTTCAGCCTTCTCGAGCTCTGTAGTGTGTTGGATATATGCAAGCGTAGCCTCAACAGTGGACTGCGCCGAGGGTGAAGCGAGTCTTTTGAGGCTTGTTCTAGCTTCTTCTAACTTGCCGCGTCGGACGGCATTCCAGGGGGACTCAGGGGCAAAGTAGGCCACAAAGAAGAGAGGTACTGGCCATATCCATTGGAGGTAGAAAGGCAACTTCCATGCGAGGTTACTTTGGATATCGGAGGTTGCTCGAACGACGCCAGAGGATAACAGGATGCCAAAGCCCCAGCACATGCAAACCCAGGCTGTAACGTAGGGTCGAAGGATGGTAGGAACGACTTCGCAAGCGTAGGTAGTTGATAACGTCTAGTTCATAAGTCAGCCCAGATTCGGATTTCCAGTCGAGCAGTTATTGGCGAGAAACCGAGGAGACCCATACCTGGAAGACGCCCCATGCAACTCCACACAGAGCCTCACCAAGAGCCAGTACCGACAAAGACGGCGCAAACGCAATAATAAAGATGGTACCGGTCAAGTAAGCCATGAATGTCATCATCGTTAAGCGAGCACCAAATCGATCCTGCGAGTATGCATTGATGACCAGTCCTGCGAGTTGACCAACCTGGGCCGAGTTGGATAGGCCCGACTGCCAAGCGGGCGTGATGATGTATTTTCCTTCAGCTTCGCTATACGATCCGAAGTGTTTCTGGAATTGAGGTAGTCCGTAGAACGAGCCGATCTACACAAATAAGCCATTAGTAAACATTCAGACCAGGCCATGTACATATGCGATAGATGCGAGAACATACCATGACCAGATCGTAACCCTCCATAATCAAGCTGACGGACAGAAGACAAGCCCAAAATACGGCTTTCTTGTACTTTGCAAGAGCCTGGCGGACAGTGAGCTGCTTGTCGGCCACGTCGGCATCTTTAGCATGTTGAATAAGATCAATGATCTGAGGGTCACTCAAGTCCAAACCGTTGAGCTCGCGCTGGGTCGGAATGATCTTTACGTCGGCCATTGCGAAAGGAATCTGTAAGAATACAAAGAAATGATTGAGCTCCAGATGTGCTTGGAAGTTCTAAAAGCCGATCATCATGAGCCGTCCGAGGGTTTTATAGTCGTTCGATGCTCTGATGTATGCTCCCATGGGGATAACAACTCCAACCCCCAGCTGGTCTTGACCACGCTCGATTGGAAACCCAATAGCCGAATAAGCTCTACCCCAAGTCGTGTGATCGTGGGGTTCACCACAATCTCTGGGGTAATGTCGAGGCGCTCCAATGGGGTAACGGAAGAACACACGAGCGGCATCTAAAACCCGGGGAAGCAGACACGAGCAAATTCAACACCTGGGTCTGACAAACCGTCTTGTATAGCGAATCAGGTGTAGTTTTCGCCGCTTCAAAGTTTGTGGCTGCACTGGTCAACCAATCATCAGTGGTTTACGCCGCCTGGCTGATTCTCGACCGCATCGAATGTCAGGATAATATTGCTTCTCCTCACGAGAAGCTGAACTTGGTGTCCTCAAGATGGCTTCATGGTCGCGATCAGAGCATTTGTTGCTAGGCGCGTCTATCACAATCTATTCCCAAAGCCATAATCCTGTGTCCAAATTGGATCGCCTGTAGAATGTTGATCAATACCTAATGTTAGCGAGGAAAACAAGATTCAGTGGCTTTTCACGTTCAAAGCGCCGTTATCGATAGGCGTTTATAAGACCATACGATTAGCCCAGCCTCGCTTAGGAGAATGAAGCTGTGCCTCCAAAGCCATCTCATGTCTCATTTGGGACTAGAACGTTTTGCAGCGTCAGTGCCGTTGGGTTGTTTGACGAATCAAAGGCATTTAACCCCGCCTGGCTGATCTCACCACACAAGACTTGACAGGATTGAATCCCGCCTGTACCCCGGGCATAATCAATCATCCGAAGCATTGGATATGTCCATTGCTCTCATCGGCTACCCAGTATGCGCGTGATTTCATCGTGTAGCATCTGCAGGTACGTTTTGCAACTGTCTTAGATCTTGGTACTATCTGCTGATGTTGAAGGGGGTAGGACCAGGAAGAAGAGGTGCATTGCAGGCCCATCAGACACAGCATGCAGGTTATGTTCGTCAAAGGGCTTGCGATGTGATGCACCAACACTTCGTGGGCCTTCAGACACACCAAAGTCGGTATTGCCCCTCGCACCAAGGAGCCGTGAACCTCCACTGTTGCAAACTACGAGCAGTCTTACTCCAACATCCCAAGACAGCCAATTAGCCACTGGAAGCGACTTGACGTCAGACATTATTGAAACTGCGCTCCAAAATCAGAGTCTATGTGAAGAGCTCATCAACCTCTACTTCAAAGTCATACATGCCAGCCAGCACCTGCTATTCCACCAGTCATCGTTCTTACACGACCAAAGAAAGGGTTTGGTTCCCAGGTATCTCTTACTGGGTATCATAGCACTATCAGCTAGGTACGTGTTGCTGTCCCTCCATAGGCTGTTCCTAACACACTCAAGGTTCTCCTCGCATCCCTCATTCGAAGGTATATCTCCATGGGTACGAGGAACTCCGTTCTTCGAAGAAGCAATCCGATCCTTTGATAGAAGAACCAAACTAGTTTCTATCGAGGCTCTACAAGCCTGCATTCTTCTTGCATTTTGTGCCTTTACCATGGGAGACACCGATCGAGATGCACTACTGAGTTGCCAGGCTATTCGAATGACCCAATCCCTCGAAATACCTACGACTCTAAGCTCCAATGGGCTATCACGAGAGATTGAGATAAACTGTCTGTTCTGATGTTCATTGTTTATTGCTGTGTCTGACATGACTTAGTATTCTGGCAAACGTGGATGATGGACCGCTGGACATCCGTACGATCTGAATGGCCGCTGCAACTTCGAGACGACCCGAATTTTCCCAGGCCCTTACAGCAAGAGATTTTTGATCGTCTAACCCCAGATAGTCCTCCTTGTGATCTGGGCAACTACGACACATTTAGAGAATCGAGCATGTGGGGATTGATACTGCCATTAACTCAATGGCACGCCGAAGCCGTAAAGCTCAACTTTCAGGTCGTGAGCGAACCGACTTTGAAGTTTAAAGTCCCGGATATCGTTGGCAATCTAAGGATACAGCTGCAGAATTGGGCCCAAAGCCTACCTCCCCATCTCCAGAATACACCAGAAAACTTTCGCGAATACTCGTCTCGTGGATATGGTCGACTATTTTCGGTTGTACACATAATCTATGCCCACACATGCCAATCGCTGTTCTATCAGTTTCTCGCGAAATCCGTCTCTCAGGAAGGAAAGACTACATCAGACGATGTATCTCTCACGTACGCCGAGTTGTGCAGATCTCATGCCGTGGCTTTGAGTAAACTTATGTGGGAACTCAACTCGGCTCCAGATCTGGACTGTCTATGGTCTCCGGTCAACAGTCATCTTCTTGTCATTGCATCAACAATCCACCTGCATACTATGCTTTTGCAACCAGATAAACCAGAAGCGACTGAAGCAAAGAAGCTTCTGGAACAGAATTTTATTATTCTCCAAGAGCTCCAGAAGTACTGGCCCTCTACTGAGCTTGCCTTTTCCCGATTGCAGGCTTTTCACAATGCCTGTCGGGTCAGTAGTATATCAAAGACATTCGATATGGATCAATGGATGGCAAAGTTCCTCAATAGATATGACGTGTCTGTTCAGGATCGAGACTTGGATATAGAATTGGCTGATATAGGGGCGAGCAATACAGGAGACGAACTTTGGGGGGTGGTGTTCGGCAATGATTGAGAGAAGAGATAACAAATTTGATTCGTGCGCGAAATGTCAACTGAATGCGTTGGCCTAACTGTACCCTAGTCCCGAACTGGAAGAGAGGATGGGAGGAGACGACACCACATATCGAGGGCTCTGGTGGGGCTTAATATTGATGATCATGAGTGTTCTATCCGAAGAATAGGTTACTATTGACTGCGTTTGTACTGGAATACAGCAACTCCAAAGGGATCAAGTGCTGGGGCCCTCTGTCATTCCTCGAAACCCGCCAAAGCCGACCGACGATGGATGAATGGCTAGCGGACCACCCCCGCAAAGCTGTCGAACCACCATGTCATTTCGGGAAACGATCATTGCCGCCAGAGTCCACTTAACCCCGCTTTCAACGAGGCCCTGTCGGCGGATCTGAGCTTTCACTGGTCGTTATTCCGCTGTAGTTACTTGGCTCCAATGTGGAGAGGAACTTGTTGTCCGGTTGTGGGCATCATAAAGATATAATGATATATATTTGGGTCAATTGAAAGCAGTAAAAAACCAGTAGGATCATTCTGGTTGTCGATTTTGTTCTCTTCCTGCCCTTCGCCACATCCAACGCATTCGACCACACCCTTACTTATTACATCAAACACAATGTCTTTTCAAGACGTTCCAGTCTCCAACGTTGACATCACGTCCACATTTTGGAGCCGTGCGCAAGATTGTTCCCGCCTCAAAACAATCCCAGCCATTGTGGAAGCTCAGAAATCATGGAACCATTGGTCTTGTCTGACATGGAAAGAGGGTCACGACGTCAAACCTCATCAATTTTGGGATAGCGACATCTACAAGATCCTTGAAGCCGCCTGTTACTTCTTGATGAAGCATGATGACGAGAAAATGTCGGCTATTGTGGAAGACGCTGTGGATATGATCCGAGCCGCCCAGTACGAAGATGGGTATATCAATTCTTACTATACAGTAAGAGGCATCAAAGACCGCTGGACAAATCTGAGAGACAACCACGAGCTCTACTGTTTTGGGCACTTGCTTGAGGCTGTCGTTGCATATGAGACTCTAAGAGGAAATGGCCGCCTACTTGAAGTAGCCATGAAGGTCTGCAGGCATCTCGACTCCGTTTTTGGCACCGAGCCAGGCAAGAAGCGTGGGTACCCAGGCCATCAAGAAGTTGAAATTGGTCTTCTTCGACTGTTCGAACTCACTGGAGACCCACTACCACTCAAACTGGCCAAGTACTTCATAACCGAGAGAGGTCAACGCGATGAAAAAGACGAAACGTGGTTTGATAAGGAAGCTATTGCACGCGGTGCAGATCCCTATGCACACATGGGCACGGAGCACAAGGCATGGTATCGAGACATACGGGACTATGCTTATCAGCAAGCGGATGAACCGCTCGTTGATGCCACGGAGGTCAAAGGACATTCTGTACGAGCAATGTACTTCTACACCGCCGCTACAGATCTCGTTCGTCTGTCTCCAGAAACAGACGAGAACGCTCATCGAGTTCAAACAGCTCTCGGACGTCTGTGGAGAGATATGGTTGACAGGAAGATGTACGTCACTGGAGGCCTAGGATCAGTTACCCAGTGGGAAGGCTTTGGTCCACCATACTGTCTTCCTGACCTGGAGCATGAAGGCTGTTACGCGGAGACGTGTGCGACTTTTGCCCTTATCAACTGGTGCAACCGCATGTTGCGCTTAGACTTGGACTCAGAGTACGCCGACGTCATGGAGATTGCGCTTTATAATGGCTTTCTCGGGGCCGTGAACCTGGATGGAGACGCATTTTACTACCAAAACGTCCTGAGAACTCGAAATGGAGAGTTCAAGGAAAGAAGCAAATGGTTTGGAGTGGCTTGTTGTCCGCCGAATGTTGCGAAGCTTCTGGGCAATCTCGGCTCGTTGATCTACTCTCATAACCCTTCCACCAATCTGGTTGCTATTCATCAATATATCGACAGCCAGTTTAGGGTTCCCAACAGCGCCGTTGTTATCAAGCAAAAGACGAACATGCCCTGGGATGGTCATGTCACCCTATCGGTGCAAGGCTCGACGAGACTGGCCATTCGCATCCCGGCCTGGGCGAAGGACTGGACATGTACTAACAAGGGGGAAGTCAAGAAGGGTTACCTTTATCTGGATGCTGAAAACGCCGAAATCAAGCTCAACTTTCCTGTGGGTTTTCGAAAGACATATGCGCATCCCGCAACAAACAAAGATGAGATCTGTCTTATGCGAGGACCTCTCGTTTACTGCTTTGAGGATGTGGATAACAGTTCAAGCAATGTTGATCATATCGGGCTTGTGGATGGAGTTGTTGATGATGGGTCGATGGTGTCTGTATGCGGACTTGATCAGGTAGTGACGGGTCGGACCCAGGGTAGACAGCTGGAGAATGCTCATGAGGGTGGACTATACGGCAGGTCTCCTTGGAAATACGAAAAGGCACCGCGAGACTTGGTTGCTATACCTTTCTTCCTCCGGGCCAATCGAGGCGGCAATGGAGCCATGAGGGTTTGGGTTCCCCGGCTGGAAGGTAGTAACTAGATAGATATCCTCATTGCCTACCGAAGATCCCAAATATCATCTAAGATAGGAATAGATATGCATTTCAAAGCCCCTACGGTCTGGAAGTAGCTACATGAAAATCAAGTGCTAGATTGGTAATGAAAGCTCTCAACATGCGGTACGCCAGATCCCTTTCGGGAAGTAGGATCACGCCAAGGCCATGGTATTCTACTTGCTTAGTGACGAAATACAGAAAGTTCCAGGTAAAGTATGGCCCACATAGTCAAGCCCTGTCCTGAAACACGCATGAGATCCTCGGCCTTGACGAAATTCCTGAGGATGGAGCGGAGAAGCACATGACAGTGAGAACTACTGGTGACTGAAGTGACCATTGCTTCTCTGTACAGCTGAGCATATGACCGACTGGCGTGCAGCAAATTATATCGGAGATTATGTGACTCTCAACGTAAGCATGCGACGCCTTCGTGTTTTCATGTGCTGTGTGTTAACGGCGGGGTATTGATGGCTATCGATTTTCTTGTCACATTCTCAGATCACCTTGGCGCCAATGCGAGTCTACCCAAGGTAAATACAGAGGTCTATCCCTTCAACATCATGTCTTGTAGTCGCAGACGTACCGCTCATGATAGGCTGGTAGGTGCAAGGGACATATGTGGCGTGCCGCGACGCAAGCCACGATAGCTTTTCAGCTCGCCACTATCCTCAGACTAACTAGATCAGCTTTACACATTTCTTCCTGGACTGGTGGCCAGAAAACCTGATCCGATACGGCAGAAAACACCAAAGTGCCTTCCTAATAGGACGTCCAGCTCCACAATAGACGAAATAGTGTCCGTAAACTATAGGCAACTTGCATTGTGGCTTACCACCGGGAGTCGTAGCTCGCCCGACGGCCCGCGGATGTAGTAGCAAGCCACTTTGACGCCATGTCTCACAAATCCAATAGCTTTTGGAGGCTTTCAGCACATCAGCCCCTGAAACCTACAAAGTGGCACGAGACACGGCTGGCAACCCCTCTCTTGTCGATGGAGATCGTTGAGGTCAGCCAAGCAAGGGTGACGAGACATGCTGGCCTCGATCAAAGCTAGAGTCAATATCAGAATTTAGCAAAGCCATGAGGCCAGGCCATACCAAGTTTGAGTTGTCTATAAAAGAGCTGAGGTCTTCACCTCACTTGAAAAGAAGGCCAGGCTGAACTTGATTTCTCTTTTCTACTAGCCCTCAAGATCATCACCATGTTGTTCAAATCACTCATTCTGTCTTCCCTCGCTACCAGCTCTCTCGCTGCGTTCTTGTTTCGAGAGAACCCTTCCGACGGAAAGGCATGCGATTGTGAAGGTCCCGATATCAAGCATATAAGGTACAACGCGTCGCTTGAAAAAGACTACATTTGCGGCGATTGGCGCCTTGGACCTAAACAACTTCCAAAGAAGCTACCCCTCGGAACATTCATTTCGGGCTATGATCGATTTGGAAAACTCACTCCAGACCAGTTTCTCGGAAAATGGTGGAATTCCACGCTCAAAGCTGACGGAAATGAAACTGGATATATCTATCCATCCAAAAACGGCTTTCATCTTGACGAAGATGATCTCCCTATCCGGGCAATTATCAACCTAAAGCCGGGCACAATCGTCGATCGTTTTGGGTACAACACTGGTAAGATATCAAACAAGCCTTGCTCAGCCGAAAATTCCTGACTGACATGAACAGGACGATTCATCTCGCCCGCCACTGCTCCCTTTTCCCAAAGGGCTCTTCACCCAGCAAACCTCATTCCCGACAAGGATAAACAGTTCCCAGCCAACTATCACGTATACAACGTGACGAAATCTTTCACAGTTCAAGCTGGGCCTATCGAGCCGTGGTTTGGTCAGCCAGGGCAAGGTGTTCAATTCTTCCTAGGTGAAGGCATCAATGTTAAGGTCTACCTCGATAACGAGCACTTGGAGGAATTGAAGCCATCGGAGCTGCTCAAAAATGGACCAGGCTGTGGTTTTGAGCGGGAGGGTGATGATATTACGGATGGAGATCTGTGAAGAAAGCATCAGAACACAGCAAGTTATCTTGCTAGTCGCTCTTTAGAAAAAGAAAAACCGCATTGACCACCAAAATGATCGAGATCACCTAGGCCCGCTCTTGGTCATCTTCCTAATTTATCATGTGACTTCTTGGTGATTTTTTGTTACCGAATAACGCTCTACAAAGTCTTCTAAGAAATATCCGATAAGTTGGCGGTGATACGACCATGCAGGAGCATAGAAACACACCACGACAAACGCAACAGTGTCACTATATGTTTAGTAGATAAGAGGGCGGATATAGGATTTTGATACGATGTAGGCTTAACATTTTTGCGTGAGTAAGAGTCGCTTACAAAGGCTCGTGCTTCTCTATGACGTGGATGTAGCCGGCCGGTTCGCGGAATGAGATTGGGATGAGCATGATTGATCAGACCAGACGGAAGATCAAGGGAGCGGACGGGTGGATCCGTGGACGAATGCAGATAAGATATCGGACAATCATTTATCCCCATGGTAGCGGCTACGGATCCCGATAAGCGCGGTGGATTCTCTAACAAAAGGAACCACGAACAGCTACCCTATACTCCACACTAGGACTGCTCTCGCACAAGTGATTATACTGGCTATGGAGCGCATTCTTATTAAGAATCGTGATCAGTTAATAACAATTGATAAGTCTAGTCTCTGTTTTTCTCCTGGATCTTGTTGGGTAATGAGCGTGATATATTGTGATTTTGGTGTACGTTACTTGAATGACCGGACTAAAGTTTCTCCGTACATTGCATCAAGAAAGGCATCAGAAAACATCAAAGAAGTTTTATCATCTTAGGTCTTTGTGCGCTTTTCTTTTAGGGATCTTTCTTTCAACTTCTTCATTCCTGCGCTTCGCTATTCGCCATGAAATTTCACTCTTGGTGGCCCAAATCCACATGACATCATAGCTGCAGTTATAGCGAGCCAATCATATGCAGAGACTAAGCAATGTGCCTGTCCAATCATAGATCCCGAGTTGATAACGGGATCCATGCGCTGAAATCTCAACATGGACGGGTAAGAGGGCTGGTGATGGAGTATAATAAAATCTAGTATTTTGATGGAAGAGGCAAATAGGGTATCGATTGTGGGAATTTTTGACGAGCATCCCGAAAGAGGTATATAAAGTTAGATTTAGTTTTCTCATGTTGCAAATACGTAAGAAAGAGGACTCGAGACTTGCAAGGAGTTACCAAGCCCTGCCTTCGCAACTCCTTGCATCATGCCCTGGCTATGATATCCTCCAACTCATCCGGGTCTTTCACTACTTGAGAAAGACTTACACTCCCATCATGAGTAACAAGGATATCATCCTCAATGCTGGCACGGTAGGTTAGTCAGAATAACAAGAATAACGTAGACTAACTCACCACACGCCGCCGACATCCCAATACTTCTCAAGGACATCTGCGTCAATATATTTCGCATGATTTTCGTCGTTGAGATAAGGGAGGATTGTAGCTTCATTGAAGTGGATCTAGATACGTTAGTCGGCATTTTAGATCAAGCTCGCAAGAACGAGTCGCACTTACCCCCGGCTCAACCGTCACTACACATCCAGCGGGAAGACGTCTCCTTATTCTCAGATATTTGAACAAGGGGTCTGAGTCAGAAGTGTCAGGATGACCACCTGTATCGTGGGTATCCATTCCCAAGAAATGGCCCAGGCCATGTGGCATAAAGGCCGTGCTGATTCTTGCTTTGAAGATCTCATCTTTGTCGCCCCTCAAGATTCCAAGCTCCACAAGACCTTCAATTGCAATCTTGTGCGCCAGTATGTGAACATCATCCCAAAGAACTCCTTCCTTCAACATATCGATGCAACTCTCCTGCATTTTGAGGACAAGATCGTAAATAGAACGGGATTCTTGTGTAAATCTGCCCGAGATTGGTAGAGTTCGAGTCTGTTTCTTGTTAGTTGGGTTCAAGAGGGCTCCGTAGCAACTCACGATATCTGCACCATAGCAGCACCATTCGGCTCCGGCATCTACTACCACCACATCCTTGGCCTTGCCGTCGATATAAAGATCCTGATTGTTGCTCTCGTAGTGCATGGTCGCAGCAGTACGCCCACTTGCAACAATGCTAGGGTAGGCTTGCGTTTTAGCTCGTCGTTTGGTGCACTCTCCTAGAAACACACCATCGAGTTCTGCCTCATTTCTGCTCCCCTTGACAGTTTCGATCACAGCTCGATGAGCGGCAGAACTGATGTCGCATGCCTTTTGCATCAAGGCGATTTCGTATTCATCCTTGCTCACTCGACACTCGTCAATGGCCTGTCCAAGGACGGTAGAGTTCACTCTTAGCTCTTTTGGCAGACTAATGTCATAGTCATCGTAACCTGAAAGAGTGAAGACTGTGCCATTGTTCTGGTATGTTCTCCATCCAATGAGGTCCAGTGTTGCTTGGAGGTCAGTACTAGGAAGAACGGCGTCGATGTCGTACTTGGCCAGGAGTTCTTCGGGAGCTGGGGGCATACCGGACCAGAAGATATCTTCAGGATCGACAGATGGGATAAAAAGCGTTGTTAGTTCGCTAGAGATATCATAAATCAGGTGGCAATCTGGCAGAACAACACCGGAGAGGTACATGAACCCTCTCCGCTGTCGGAAGGGAATAGCCATGTCGGTATTGTCATAAAATGACTCGGAGCTCCTACCAAAAGGAAAAATCCTTCTGTGGATGATGTTTTGGTCCGAATGTAGTCAACAACGCGTCGAGCATACCCCCTTTGAGGATTTCGTCTACTGCCATAATTGTTAGTGGCCGCAAGAATGAGAATAACAAAGAAGATTTAATCTTGGCAGAAAGCCTTTCCTATATACACGAAAGATAAGAAACACGACATCCCTTTCTTACAACAACAATCTAGTCCCAAAACCTCGGCTTCGCGTTCGGCTTCGGCCAATACACAAATTCGAACTTCCCAGCACGGATATTTAGGTGGTGACCAAAGCCGAGCCCGGAGCCGAGTTGGGACGCCGGGCCAGCTCCACTACGGATATCGCATCCGATATGAAAGCCAAGACCGAATCCACAGTCTAGTTGACGTTGTTAGACACACTGACACAGAAGTGCCTGCGACAAATTCCCACTCAACTGTCGGCTCATAGCCGATCAACAGGTAGAAAGCTGAGATAAGCCACCCCAGATTGTGCGGTGAGTGGTTTTGCATTGCATCCCACGTCTCTATTCTCCCCATCTCCATTCCCCTCTCCTCACATATGTCCGTTCTGATCATTCCTCTACCATTTCTTCAGTTTCTTGGGCCTAATCCCTCTCTTTCAGAACCTCTTGCACGAGATACAGACCCATTTCATAGGACAATACCTGAGCAAGTCCTGAAAGGCATTTTGCATTTTGCGTTTTGTATTCGAGACTCAAGATGTCGTTTGAACTTCCAACAAGGTCTGGAAGCGAATCTTCTAGACGAGAGGATGAAACAACTCATCTATCGAGTCTTGCACCAACAGACCGCGGACCAGCAGCCTGGAAATTCCTCGCTGGATGCTTTACCATCGAAGCAATTCTCTGGGGTATGGTAACAGCCGTTTACCCCTCAATTGTTCCGTGAAAAACTGACTCGGATAGGCTTCCCGTTAGCATTTGGTGTTTTCCAAGAACACTACTCCCGAGAACCCGAATTCCAAGATTCCTCTTCGAGCATCGCCGTAATCGGTACCGTCGCTTCGAGTATATACTTTCTAGGCGCACCATTTGCTACCCCTATGGTCAAGAGATTCCAGCGTTGGCAACGCCATATGGTGGTAGTAGGTACAGTCATCTGTATCTTGTCTCTCCTCGGAGCTTCCTTTGCCAAGTCCGTCAACGCTTTGATTGCGACTCAGGGTGTTCTATATGGACTTGGATTTCTCCTCCTATACTTCCCGCTACTTTCCATGCTCAACGAATGGTTTGTCCATCGACGAGGATTTGCATATGCGATAGTCTACACTGGTGGGGGCGTCAGCGGCATCGGCTTACCTTTCTTGTATGAGTGGCTTCTGGACCAGTACGGATTCCGTACGACGTTGAGAATCACTGTCGTGGCGCAAATAATCCTAGTTGTGCCTATCCTGCCACTTCTCAAGGGCAGATTGCCTGCTTCAAGTCGAGCAACCGTACAGCGGGTCGACCTGGCCTTCTTCCAAAACCCAGTCTTTTGGGTCTTGACATTCTCAAACTTGAGCCAGGGCTTTGCCTACTACATACCTTCGCTCTATCTGCCAACTTTCGCTTCTACCATGGGTCTACCCGGGCCGATAGGGGCTCTTGTTCTAGCATTGCATAACTTGGCCACAGTTATTGGTCAACTGAGCTTCGGGTACTTGTCCGACCGCGTCAAAAACGTTTTAACGCTTGTTTCGTTTACCAGTCTGGTAGCTTCCGTTGCTACATTTACCTTATGGGGGTTCGCCCACTCTTTGGCACCGCTGATCATGTTCAGTATCGTGTATGGGTTTTTCGCAGGGGCATATGTTGTTTTCTGGTCCCGCTTTGGATCAATGCTTTCCGACGATCCTCAACCCGTGTACAGCCTGATGGCGTTTGGAAAAGGACTTGGTAATGTGGTAACAGGTCCAGTTTCCGAGAGTCTACTATCAAAGTCGGCACCCAGTAACTATGGACATGGCGGTTTTGGGCCTCTGATCATTTATTTGGGGTCTTTAATGCTTGCCTCATCTCTTGGGGTAGTCGGGTGGCAGGCCAAGCGTTTTGTATCCCGTCTTTTTTAAAGGAACATGAGTCAAACAGGCTAGTGACTGTACGACCCCGACTGTTGTACTATTCAACGCCTGGTGGTGTCACGCGAAAGTAGAAGAAAAGTTTTGAATTTGGAATTGCTTTATTCTTGAGCCGAAAGACCGCAACAGATACATAAATCGATGCTTAGAATATCTTTCTTAGGCCGGGAGATAAATTCTCTTCATTCTCGGTCAAACTTCGAAATATCGATTGTGGCCGCGTTTAAAATGTTCCGCTCCGCTCGACACTCCTCACAAACGCCAAAACCTAACCTGACTCATCAAATTCCTTGACTGGCTGGTATCTACGTAACTTTGACAATACAAGGAATGTCATGCTCAGTCAGAATTGTTCGCCAGTAAAGGTTCCATTCCATGATGAGTGACGGCCTTCCCTCATCACCTTCTATCCGCCGCCCGGCATGCATTCCTTGTCGATCTCGTAAACTAGCGTGTGATCGCTCACGACCGTCATGCAAGCGATGCCAGAGAGCACGAAGTAAACTCAACTGCATTTATCCATCGACATCTTCAGCAAATACTCCCAACGACAGATCACCTTCTGCCCCGGCTGCCAGCATCGCCCCCGAAGAGAGACTTCAAGCTGCGCCAAAGCCGTTGATCGATGCTACATCTGGTTCGGGCTACTTTGGCTATACAAGTCACAACAACGTCTTTCATGAGACTCAATTCCATCTCTTTTTAGCAAGTGGAGCTGTTTCACCCTCAGGTGATGCAGAAAGTTCAAATGGAAGCCGTCGAAGAGTGACGCTCCAAGAGCTTCACCCACCTGTCAGGGAATCAGCTTTCTTTGTTCTTCGATGCATACCCAGTCAGATGCTTGACCAAGCTGTTTCGCAACCCCCTTCAGATGATTGTTCAAAGGGGTGGAACCACATCGCACTGGATGGTATCATACACTCCCTCCAATCCATATTCAAGGGATCGTCGCACCGCGACGACGAGGGTTTGGGTAACTTGGCAGAGGCTTTGTGCAATAACACAAGGAAGCCTATTAAAAATGACCAGATTAACGCTTTGGAATGGATAAATCAGTTTGGCGGCCCAAATCTCCGCTGGGAGTCCATAGGTCTCTTATGGGCTGAGATTGCATGCATATCAGAAGATGTCTATCCTCTACGTCGCCACGGGGTTGGCTCATTCGTCGAGGGCGTATCCCCCGAAATAACCCGTGCTTGTTTAGGCTACTGTATTGAGCTCGCCCGTACCTTTACCGAGGGTAACGCGGTATTGCTGGATCTCTGCCGCCGAAAATCGATTTTCGACTCTATAGTTGATGGCGATGCCCGTAAGCTCAATTATTTAATGCCTATTTTCGCCCCTAACGAGTTACTTAGATATCTCAAGCTACGTTTCCCACAGCCTGGCTGTCACCATGCTCACGCATCTCGGCCTTCACGTCTTAGAGAATGGGCCCTCATACCAACCAACTCTTTCTTCTGAATATCAACGTCGACTTGCACTGCAGATATTCACCTCTGACAAATTTGGCGTTTCTTTCGCGGGTCGTCCGCCTCTTTTAACAGGCAATTTCTTTTTAACTCCAATGCCTCTTGACATCAGTGATGAAGACCTTGTTGCGGATCATTCCACACTGATGCAAGCCTGCAACTCTTTGGATAAGAATGGCTGGAATAGAACGGGCGAGATAAACTCGTCTACCTGCATCCGAGCACGATATGTGGTGCATTCTATTCGTGATGAACTGATGGATCTCGCTCTATGCACCAGAAAACCCACAGAGCTAAGTCACGTCCAGTTTGTTTTCCCATATCATCTTTTTGTATGCAGACTAACGGCGAGGAACAGAAGCATCAAAGCTCGGGAGATGATGGCCCTGTCATCAATTGCTATAGGGTTGAGGTACAACCCGGATGATCTCAATGACATGGATATCGACGCCCGGACCTTATACTTGAGGGTTCAACTTCAGCTTGATCACCTCAAAAATCTTTTCTACGCAGAGAGGCTGCTTCTGGGCCATGGTCATTCTGATACTAGCGACTTGCTGCTCATCAGCTTCGACCTAGTCAAATTGACAGTCGAATTGTGGAAACGGCGCGAATCTTTTGCAAGCTCTGTGATAATTCGTAATTCTGAGTGGCTGGTAAGATATTAACTCTTAGGTCCGGAATAACTGTTGACAACAGTTCCTATAGCTCCTCGAGTATGGTGCACCTGCTGGGGGCATACTTTGTCAAGGGCTGCTTCTGCCCACCTGCACAGGGTCCAATGGCCAATACGCTGGATTGAAGAGGTCCGCTATTGTGCAACAATTGAGTTTGCTTATAGCTTACTTGGACTGGGTTCGCCCCTCGAATGGTGCAAGGCAGGCATGTGCGAACTTCAAGAATCTTATTCAGCGGGTTCTTGACTATCACTTGAATGAGCCTGCCGGACTAGAAGGTAGAGGGGACCTGGAAACATTGGACTGGGCATCCCTCTTTCCCCCTTCGGTTCACTTTGACTTGTTGAACAGTTTTGACTGGCTTGGTTCTGGTCCGATTGATGCTATGGATGAGGGATAGATCGAGTCCAATAGCTGTAGACCTGATAGAGTATTAGATTGGACACGGACGGGATCAAAAGTACTCTGCTCTGCTTCTAGATCAAAGTGCTGGTACTCCACAGAAGCAATGAGGCGTAGTGTTTGGGACTAATTCACTGGCAGTGTAAGCCTGTCAAAAGAGATCTGTATTCGCTTCACTTGCGTTCTTAATTTTGCACTTTGACTGTATTGGATCTACATCTGAGGAGGATTTGGATCAAAGATGGAGCCGAAACCATCGAATCCGAAGAGGCTAAGATACTGATCAGAGTACTCTAATAACCATGGTTCTAGATCCGGGAATAATGATGGATCGATAGGCGCAATGGTGGACTCGGTATTGTTATAAACAATATTATTTGTAGCGGAAACGTAGGGCACACCTCCAGCAGGATCAAGGGTACAACTCTGAGACAGGTCTTGGTCCCCTGGCACCTGAGGTGGTGGCTGCTGATCAAAGATCTCGTTTGAAGCATTGACGGTAATAGACTTCTGGATAGCTTCTTGTAGTCGTTCAATAAGTCGCAGTGCATTCATCGCCAGTCGGCTACCATCAGCCATAAAGCGCAAGGCATCTATGCCCTCAATAACGGATGGTGGCTGATGATTGGGACGGAGGACAGAGTGGAGAAGCAAAATAATAACCGCAGCGCTGCATGTGTGGAAATCCGTAAACGAAAACCTGGCGAGTAGGTTGCGGCCATGCAACTGACTGATCCAGTCGATGACAATCATGGCCGCCTCCCTGCTTTGTTCCGCCAGTTTCTGGGACCGAAGATACGTCTCTTCATTATCGGAGGTCTTTGGGTCTGCGGTTAAAGGTTGAAGACGCCGGCGAACAAGTCGTAGGGTGGCTCCACGACCAATATTTACCCATATCATGTTGTACATAATTTGAAGGTGGGCATCTGCTCGAAACGAAGAAACTTGAGATACCAGCACGCTAGCCGGGATTAAATGTTTCAATGATTCCAATTTAGAGTAAGCCCATTCGTAAGTAGTCGTGCTTTGTTCAATGGGCCTATTCTTGTTAGTTATTGCGGGACTTGTGACAGAACTGGGGAACTAGGCCTGCTACACACCCAGCATTGATGATCTCATCCATTACCATTGTGAGCTTGGTAAATGCGATTAATCGGTCCACTCGTTGAGACCCGTCTCGATCCAGGCATTGTATCTTTTGCGGCAGGGAAACAGTTATGTCCTTGACCTGGAGCATGGTTGGAAGGCCCATGATTACGGATGTCTGGCTATAGAGGCTGTCAGTTTCAAATGCCTTTTACCAAGAACATTGCTCCCATACCGTTCGATACTATAGATTGTCCAAAACAGTCGGACCTTCATCTCGTGAGCTCGGGGTGTGTCGCCGTTATTCATCCCCATGCGATGTAGCGAGAGGCCATTCGCCAGGTTCAAGGCCAACCCCATATACGTATGGTGATGGGCAATATCTTCGGTGGCAAGGAGGTACAGCGAAGTCAAAAGACAGCATATCGCACTCTCGACCGAGTTGGCTGCAATGACTCCGGGCATCAGCCTAGTGGCACGCACAAAGAACCTGCTTCCTGGAATCTCTCGGTTGGTATCAAGAAGCTGAAACGGCTTGAACAAATGCTCGAACGTGCTCCCAAGAGCTAAGACCAGGAGGACAAGACAAACAGTGGTGAATTGCGTCCGCTGCTCAGAACCTTCATTGATATATAGCTCTACGAGCAGATTACGAAACCACTGCTCATCAAAATAGTACCAGTTGGACTCAAGAAACGTGAAGAACACGTTAACAAGGGCCTCGGTGACTTCGCGAGGGGGAAGTTGGTCGATGATAGTGATGAGTAGAGATGTGTCCTCCTCTTGAGCAAGACTACTCAAGTGTACGGGATCCTGTTTAGAAGATTGGTGAGAATACGGAAGAGGACTAACAACCACGAGATCCAGCGTTACTTACGCCCTGGCCTTTCACATGCGCTGGTGAAATTGTTTCTGAAACTGCTGCTAAGAAGCTTGCGTGAGATGCCGAAGGCGTATTATCTACCAGCACAATCAGTTAATATCTTGATCCGGTAAGACATTGCCAATTCGTACATACCGACAACTACTCCAGATGATGGGTTAATCCGTTGTAGCTCGACGTCAATTTTGGGCTGAGAGAACTGACCAAGCGCCGTAGGTAGCTGTGTACCAGAATTATCGCCTTTGAGAATTAGAGCCGGTTCCCTCTTCTTGATAGCTTCCTTGAAGAGCCCCGAGACTATCGAGAATTGTTCGGCATTTAGCCTGATTCCAGGAAATCTCGCCTGCAAACTTCGAGAGACGTCCGTCGCCACGTCAGCCCAAACTGCAGATCTGCGTGTCAAGCTGTTAGTTAAGGCGTTTACTATGCAGAATTAATAAGACGCCCTATGAAAGATAGACTGACTCGCTACAACCAGGTGATTCTTCTGAGAGCTCCTTGCTTCGATCCTTGGGAACCGGCTCGAAGTTGCAGATCAAGCCGTATCGAGTGCACTCTTGGCACTGATTTGTAGAAGTCAACACGCACTTTTTCTTGTTATCCCGACAAGAAATGCATGCGCGTACGGCTCTCTTCCGCTTATCTAGAGGTACGTGTGGGCGATGTCTCTTTGAAGGGCGTTGTCGTTGGGAAGGCATTGTAGATCCAGGCAATCTGGCCGGTGTCATGATTAAATCAGTGCAACATCGAGGTGAAATCGTCCATTATCGGATATGAGGCTGGGTCGCTCTAACGCTAATCCTTGACGAGGAATGCGCAGGAAGCAATCGTGGTGAGGCTGGATGTATGGGTGAACCGAGGTTCGACTTCTGCAGGAGGGGCTAACGTAGATGGATCAACGCCACAAATGACGATCACGTGGGGAAAGTCAGATAGAGTTCATTCTTATCGGCGGATATGACTGATGCGATGATACACGGTACCACAATGCTAGTGACTGAAGACGCTTGGAAGATCCGAGACCTGTTTTCTCTTATAGATTTCTGACATTTGGCCTGTGATATTTTATACCTACTATTAGCCTTTACAATGGTGATATAATAGTCATGAGGTGTGGCCTTGATCTACGTCTTCGAGATATTGAGTGACGTTTCTATATATGTATAACAATCACGAGTTCCATGTTTATCTTCCAACCTTTCGATCTCGTACAAATTGTAAAAGGATATTCAATTTACCAGCTAAAGAATATTTACAGTACGATGCAAGTCCGTCCCAAGCTTTGACCATCTCGAAGCATGAACTCGACCATCCTTGATCGTTGCCAGCACGTGTTTCTCGGGCACATCCAGAATTGTAATGTCCTCCAAAGGGTTTCCACTCAGGATCAGTAAGTCGGCTGCAAATCCCGGAGAGACTTGACCCAAGAACTTGTCTTGTCGAAGCATTCGAGCAGCGTTGATCGTCGCGCTTTGCAAGACTTCGAGAGAACTCTGGACTTGACGCCGCAGGCCGAATTCTCGCGACTGCGCAAAATGCAGCTTACCGAGTAGGTCAGTCCCGAAACAGATGGTTACTCCAGCATTGGCAGCAATCTTGATGGCGTGTAACCCTTTCTCCAACACTTCCTTGTTCTTCTTTGCTGATGCGGGAGGAAGAAAGCCTTCAGATTGTGCCATTGTTGCGTAAGTGACGAGCGTCGGGGTGAGGAAAGCCCCTTTCTTGGCCATGAGCTTGGCAGTCTCTTGGTCAATGAGATTTCCGTGCTCAATCCCAAGGACTCCCTGATTTACAGCCTGTTGTATAGCCTGGGGTGTGTAGGCATGCGAGGTTACATATGTGCCTGCATTTGACGCGACTGTCACGATAGCCTTGATCTCCTCGTTCGAAAACTGGATATTCTCGATCTTGTCAGTTGGGCTGGCTACTCCTCCGCCACCCATGATCTTGAGAAAGTCTGCCCCTTGGCGAAGCTCTTCTCGAGCATATTTGAGGCAGTCTGGCACGCCATCGATGACTCGGCCAACGCCTTGGGTGGTTCCACCACAGCACTCATGATCATCCGTTTGTCCACGCATGTCTCCGTGTCCGCCCGTTTGCGATAGTGCATGGCCGGCGATGAACAGTCTTGGGCCTGGATGAACGTAATCCTCGATGGCTTGCTTCAATGGAAACAGAGCACCTCCACAGTCTCTCACGGTCGTAAATCCTCGTTCTAGCATAGACCTGCAGACTTGTGGCTGGCGGAGGAGCGAAGCTGATGGGTTGACATTCTTGAGTTCTTCCAGTCCCCTCTTTCCAGGAACTGCCATCAGATGCACATGGCAGTCGATCAAGCCAGGGCTGACATACTTTCCATCCAGATCGATTTTAACGGTGGATGGATCAGGGTTCCATTCGCTCGGATCGCCATTAACAGACTTGACGATGCCGTCACAGAGATGGATAATGACGTTCTCTAATACTTTGCCCTGGACAGGGTCAATAAGATTGGCATTTGTCAAAACGTATCTGGGCCGAGGAGGGGGGTTCCAAGGAATCGTGACATCGTCTGATAGCATGAGGGCTTTTGCAGTCATGACAGCTAGTTGCTTTGGAGTTTTGGAAGCGTAGGAAGCGTAATGAATTGATAGAAGTTGAGCTCGGACTTCCCGCCTAGCAAGGAGGGGGTCTCCTGCATCCTAAATACAGTGTTCTAGTCTCTTTCTCATCCTTAACATCCACTACATTCGTAAGAATAATGAGAAAGCCGGAGGAATAAACTTTGCTTCGGGTACTTGTACCCGACTAGTGTGACGGGATACAAAGTCTGGGGTAAAGTGGCAACATAGACTTGCCGCTAGTCGGGTACGAGTACCCAGCCAATAAACATCCATAAGAGGATGGTGTTGATAGCGAAATGACCCAGATCCTGGGGTACACGTACTCGCTCAACGCTTCGGCTGAACTCAATAGCGTTTCGACATCGGTCTTGGTCGTGGACTGCGTTGTCACCCTGCCAGAGAACGCTAGTATCAACTCACTATCGATTTGGCCTGGCATCTCTGAGTATAAAGAACAGGGCGACTCCTGCGATGACCGTGCAATTCATGATTCTTCCGACACTAAACTCGAATAATAACCATTACAAGAGTAATAATTCGTACATCACTATGTCCGCAAATAGAGACAGCAGCTTTACCAAAGAGGAAAAGACCTCAATGGATCTGGCAACCCAGAATATCAGTACAGGAGAGGCGGAGTCCAACTTGACCATGACTCCAGCCCAAGAGCGAAAACTCGTGCGAAAGATTGACTTACAGTGAGTTACGGCTGTTCATCGTAGCTTCGCTTTGTGTTTGCTGGTCAACTAACAACTTAACAGTCTGATGCCACTGATGTTCATTTTATATCTTCTTCAATACCTCGACAAGACATCGCTTGGCTATACTGCAATCATGGGTATATTAGAGGATGCAGTGAGGAGACCCGCCTCTCACACTAAGGAAACCGGTAGTAACATTGTTGCAGAGCTTGAGCGGAACCCAGTACTCCTGGGTATCTAGCTTCTTTTACGTGGGGTTTCTGGCAGCCAGCCCTCTGTCCTCTATCCTCTTGGTTAAGTTCTCCGTGGCGAAAGTTGTAGTCTATACAGTGTAGGTTTCCCTCCAAACACCTTCCAAACTCTGGGAGACTAACAACTTTGGCGACCTATAGTCTCATCTGGGCAGGCATTCAGATGTGCATGGCTGCCGGTAACAACTTTGGCAGTCTTGCTGCCTTGCGTATTTTGCTCGGGGCTTTCGAGGCAGGAATAAACCCAGGGTTTACGATTATGACATCCACATGGTACAAGCCATCTGAGCATGCGTTGCGACATGGTCTGTGGTACGGAGGGGCTAGTGTGGCCTATATCTTTGGTGGTGTTCTTGCATATGGTATCTCCCATATCCATAGTGCGATCAAAAGCTGGCAGGTATGTAAGCCCCAAAGTGGTGAGAACAGATTTCTATTTGATCAGTAACTAAACTTAAGTGTCAGTTCCTTTTTATCATTTTCGGAGCCGTCACCTTTCTTTGGGGATTGGTCGTTTGGTGGCTTTTGCCTACCAATCCCCAAACCGCATGGTTCTTGAATGAACAGGAGAGGAAGTTGGCTTTCGCACGGGTCCAGGGCGCAAGGCATTCAACCGAAACCAGAAAGTGGAACCATGCACAGATGAAAGAAGCCTTGTTAGACCCTCGGTCTTGGTTGTTCTTCTTACTCTGTGTATTCACAACTCTTCCAGGTGGTGGTTTGACCGCAGTAAGTTACATAGCATACCCAATACTCTTTTCCTCCATCACACGGTGCGTTCCGTCAGATCAAGCGAATCCGTCATGGCTAATCACTACGTCAACAGTTTGGCAGCGTCATCTTGAAGAGCTTCGGGTACAGCGTGTTGCAGACCCAACTTCTTACCATGTCGCAAGGAGCTTTTCTCCTGTTGTTCGTCATCTTCACTGTAACCGTATCGATGACCTTCAAAAATGCGCGATGCGTCTCCATAGCCCTTCTCAATGTCATTTCCCTGGTCGGAGCCTTGATGGTCAAACTGCTTCCAGAAACTAACAAGTTGGGACGACTTGGAGGACTCTGGCTGATCAGCGCCTACGCTAGTGCTTTTCCGACGATCCTCAGTCTGGTATCTAGCAACATTACAGGCCATACTAAGAAATCCACAGTTAATGGAATGCTCTTTGTCGGGTTCTGTGTTGGGTACATTATCGGCCCACTTACATTCTTACCACGAGAAGCACCCTCTTATCAGGTGAGTTGTATTGCCCGGTTACATTTTCTACCAAGCGAACCATTGCTCCGTACTAACATCTCTGAGACTGCATTCAACATAATGATCGCTTGCTTCGTTCTGAACATTGTAATTATCATCAGCATGAGGCAGATAATGGCAAGGTGGAATAAGAAGCGGGATCAGCATTATGGTGCTGAGACTGTCACAGGTGGAGAAGCTATCGAGGACAATGCGACTCAACTCAATCTTGATGAGACTGATTGGGAGAACAAGAGCATCCGCTACTCTCTGTAAGAGCCGGAAGCATTGAATCGAAGATACACTCTTGAAATAGTAACTACTCTCAATCTTGAGTTTAATTTCAAATGCTTCCGGAAATGAGGCTATGTTGAATACTTCGACTACTTTGCCCGCCTTGGCGTGACTACGATTGATAGACACATGATTGTACACAGGGATGGATTGCAAGAATAACTTTTTCGAAAGGCCCAGTTACCATGAAGTACCTACCATTCTCATCCTGTAGTCGCCTATGCACCTTTCTGATGCTGCATCACACAATTCACGATAATAAAATCTTCAACGATGCAATTGTATCTCATGGCTCTGCGTCTACTTATTCCGTATAGTCTCTCCTGCCACTCGGTGTATGAAACATGCCACAAGCTGTGCTATCAGGATGCCCATTTTAAAGTCGGCTTCATCGTACGCATGCTCTTCGTCAAGTATGTTGAGCGATCCTATGGTAGTACCATCAAGACGGACTGGAATGTTCATGACAGATCCCAATCCCGCTTGCCAAAGTTGTTCCCAGTCTTCGAATGCTGCCTTCAGGTCTTCACGTGTCGAACCGCGCCAAACGTTGCCCTCGACCAAGACTTGATGAATCCAGGCGGCGCGACAAGCGGGGGACGTTCGATCGTGATCGGTAGAGGGAGGATTTTGTCTAGTTCCTAGCGGATGGAGACCTGTGTTGGTGCTGTAGAGTCTTGTAGCTCCTGCTTGCTCGGAAAAGACAAGAACTGTGAATAGCGAGTGACCGAAGCAGACAGTCAACGATTGATTGAGTGCAAGCCAAACGGCCTCATTAGTGCTGTTCGCGTGCAACTTGAGTGCTAGGTGAGCTAGTCGAGCCAACGGGGTGTTGGAGACATCGTCTGTTCGAGGGAGTGTTGACATATTGAAACCTCAGAAGCGGCCGTTTGAGACGAGGCATGCGTCATGGAACTCTCACGGGAAAAAGTAGGTTTATATGGAAGTGAAGAACTAGCGTTGTGAACAGTCAGTCGTTCCATAAAGGCAACTTGCCACGCCTTGGACGCCTCGCTAGTCGGGTACTTGTACCCGTTGAGTGTCTGGAAATACCTGCCTTCCTGGACGGCGAAGTAGAATGTTGTCTTTATTTGTCCATCGTCGGTGTCGTCAGCAAGTATTTAGTGTCTGGCTGAACAATATCTCAACACGTAGCATGTTAAGCACATAGTCCACTCTGTCGGTTCGTCGAAAATTGTGAGCAGCGGCTGGACATCCTGGCCGATTATCATGATCCTCGTGTCTTATGTGCTAAAGGCTTAACTTAGTCGATACCAAAAGATAATATACAGCTTCTTCATCTTTAAAACATAGTCTGCTGTAGACTTATTCACCGTAACGAGCGTCATTTAATGTTCGGGTTGCGTCAGTGATTCCAGGGTAGCAGGGTGGGCTAGCCTGCACGGACATGATGAGATGAAATGGTTCGCAGGATGAAACCATTTATGGTGCTTATCCACTCGCCCTAATTGGATGCCTTGCCTTATCTTACCCCTCTCAAGACAGTCATCTGTGGTCAGGAACCCCCTAATGGTCTCAACCCGGAAGTGCGAATAAGAAGAAAATATATTTATGAGTAGCGTTTTTGTTAAGAGATATTTTCTAACTTTTCTAATAGCTCGAAAACAGGACCTAGTATTTTTCTTGCCCTATTGAACTGCCTGAGAAAGTCTTTCCCTGAGAATTCGCGCTGACGGCAGGGCGGGCACTTTATGCAGGATCCTTGATGGGGGCTGTGCATCTATGCCCCTGTTTGTTGTAATCGACAGGGCACGTAAAGGCACTGCTGTCGGTAAGGCAGAACTTATCAATGGGTGGCCTCATAATCTTACTTCGTTTCTCACAGAGCTGCCTATCTACGTGGCATCTTAACCGCAAATCCGAATATTTTTTCTCTTGTCTTTTATCTTACACACTCGGGTTGAGCCAAATCTTTTCAGCATGGACCCAATACCAGCTGTTGGCATAGCGAGCGCCAGCGCTCAATTCATCTCGTTTGCTTCACAGATAATATCGACTACAACAGATCTGTACAACTCATGTGAAGACACGTCGAAGGATATCGACAACCTAAATATAGTCTACTCTCAACTTCAGAGCATCTGCCACGGTTTAGCTCATGCCTTCGAACGCTTGAACAGCGAGCAAGCAACCTCCAATCTTCCTCCCACCGAAAATTTCGACGCAGGCAATGATACACCGACTTCCAATCCGCTGAGAGACAGATGTGTCCTCCAGAGCGCCAGGGAAATGGAAATGGCAATAGGCAATGTTCGCCCTGAATTGCAAGACATATACTCTAATCTGCAAGGTATTCTTTCACAGTGCCAGAAGGACTCTCACTACATGCTGTCAGTCGTATCAAAGCTAAAGCCTGAGGAAAATGCCGGCTCGGTGGTTAAGAACTTCAGAGCAGCTTTCACTGTGGTATGGAAACGGGATGAGATAAAATCGGTTAAGGAACGACTTCAACGTTGTCAAACAGCCCTAATGGCTACGATGTGTCGCATTTCCAAGTATGTTGCTGCTGCCCCTTCAAAATTACCCAGAAGCTGATATCTGATAGCGTCTATCACATTCAACACTCTCGGGATTTAGCTGCGATGCGCCAAGATAGTCAATCATTGGATACCGAACATTCTGAGCAGCTCTCCGCTATTCAAGATTCCCTTCATGGAGTCGAAACGAACATCAAGTTCGAAACGAATGTTGAGAGCCTTGGGGTCCATATTAATTCGTTTGAGCAAGCGATGCGTCGCGTTTCTCTCTTAGAGTGCAAGGTTCGCACGGAGCTTGATATTATAGGCTCTCTAGGCTTTAAGATGAGGCAGTTTCGCCATGACGCAATACCAATTGCTCACCAGGAGACGTTTCAGTGGGTTTTTGAGCCTTCTACTAGTCAAGCAACTTCAAACGATCAGAAGGATCAGACCACTGGGTCCAAGTTGCTTAGCTGGCTTGGACATGGCAACAAAACCTTTTGGGTGTCAGGCAAACCTGGCTCAGGCAAATCCACTTTCATGAAGTTTATCGCCAACCATCGACAGACAGCGGAAGCACTATCACGCTGGTCACATCCACATCGAGCGATTTTATCCAGTTGCTACTTTTGGAACTCGGGTACCGACATACAAAAGTCACTGAAGGGCCTACTAAAAACGCTTCTTTATGATGTACTCCGGTCCTGCCCTCAACTTATCCAATACTCTTGTCCTGCCCGGTGGTCAGGTGATATTTCTAGTTCTGGGGAATGGTCGGAGAACGAGCTCCGATCTACTCTAGGGCGCGTTTTAGGTCAGGTGGAAGCACCTTACAAGTTTTGTTTCTTCATCGATGGACTGGACGAGTATGACGGGGATCACATCGAGTTTTGCAAGTATCTTTCGACCATCTTTAGCAACAACGTCAAGCTTTGTGTGTCGAGTCGTCCATGGAATGTTTTCAATGACGCGTTTGGTCAGAATGCAGCTACCAGACTCTTTATTCACGAACTTACATGGAACGACATCATGTCTTACACTCGGGATCGACTGCATCAGCACCCACGATGGCCATCCCTGGAATCTCAGACAACCGAAGCAGGATCATTGATTAGAGAAGTCGCAACAAAATCAGAAGGGGTCTTCCTTTGGGCTTATCTCGTGACTCGGCTTTTGAGGGAAGGGCTGACAAACAATGATAGCCTTCTGGATCTCAAGAGACGACTGTTTAGTTTTCCTACGGAACTGGAGGAATTCTTCAAGCAAATGTTAGAATCAGTTTCGTCACTGGACCATGAAAGGATGGCCGGAGACCTGCTCCTTACGATCTACGCCCCAGAGCCGTTGGAAACCCTGGTGTACAGCTTTGTCGACGAAGAGTATGAAGACGAGAATTATCTCGAACGCATACCTGTCATGGAAGAGAGCCCGGAAGCGGTGTATATGCGCCAAGAGCAAACCGTTCGTCGCTTCAAGGCGCGATGTTGCGGACTTCTGGAAGAGCAGCTAGGGACCATACATTTTCTCCATCGCACCGTTGCAGATTTTCTCAAGACACGCGAAATGTCAGACTTTCTTGGTTCCAGAGCCCCGAAGAACTTCAAAACAGGCGTTTCGATTCTGAAAGCTTACGCAGCATGGCTAAAAATATCAAGCTTTTATCACGGGCACTTCAAGTTGTATGAACATGAAAAATTATCCGAGAACGAAATTCAACAGAGTTCCCTCTATCGGGGTATTCGTACGGCCCTCAAATATGCTTCGTATCTTGAATCGGACCTCGATATATCCAAGGAGATAATCGACCCACTCGTTGATGACATGGACTCGACCTTGGGTGATTTGGCCGTCACTATTGACCCTTTACGTTCGGTGGATTTCCCTGATGCTTACGAATATGTGTCAAGGCTATGTCGGATACTTGCTCTGGACACACCTTTGATGGGTTACCTGTCACGAAAGCTGTTAGAGCAACCGAGCTTCCTGTCGATACTGGACCGGTCGCCGATCTCGCTAGTCCTGTGGCCCCCCATGACTTCAGATTCAAGATGGCCAGTTGCAAGCCGCCAAAAGCTTCATATTGTCTTAAGAGCAGGATCAAATCCCAATGACCCCACTGTCTGGCGACGATTCATGTCAGAAATTCTCCTGGATAACTCAACTCCACCGAAACAGAAGTTCCAAGACGCATTGGAGCAAGGACTGATACAGCTGTTCTTGGACAACCGTGCGGATCCTTGCGTTAGGCTGCCTGACGATAAGTCTGCATTCAACTGGCTCGTCGTACGAGCTGTATTCAGCATGGACTGGAACGAAAACGCTATGGATATGTACCTACAAGCGCTCAGCTCATTCATCTACGGAGGTGCGGTTCTTGAGCCCAATATACCTCCAAGTACCTCAGGGTCTCAAGAAACTGAATATCAGTATCTATTGCGTATCCTTTCCAGCGGATTTTACCAGAGGATAACCCTTGGTGGCCTCGAGGAAAAGCTCGATTGGATCGACAAGCATGCCCTCGAACCACAGCGACGCTTTATCGCTCGTCTGATTGAGAAGATTATACCATGCGCTAGACAGGCGGGATGGCCGTTGATGTACTTCTTTGAGCTCATGGATCGCGCTACGCCCGTATCGGAGTTATCATCTCCATCTACTATCTCTGGACTATCCGCCGGACATTTGAAGCGAGATAACGAGTCTGATGCGCTTGAAGTTAGCGAGCGAGAACCAAAAAGAAGAGCATGTGAGAGAGGTGAACAAAGTAGTCGAAATTGTTAAATGTGTACTTATGTCATATGAGTTGTGGGAGAAAGCGGCTTTGCATAATATATAAAGTTTATATGATTAGAGTTAACGCTCAGATACTGGCTTCACATGAGGCGCTCCCAACAGATTCTCGCTAAGTTGTGGTACTTTCTAAATCAAGTCAAATATCAACGATGTATTTTTAACTTGGTTTACACTTCCACTTCCTATGTGCCTTGACGCCACTTCCCATTCCTGCGCGGCTTGGTTCCCTTTCTTTTGGAACAATGCCTGTTCTCGTGGGCCTTCACGTTGGACTTGACGGGGTCTTCGTATGGGCAACCGTGTTTGCACTTGTACACTACCCGTGTGTGATTCGGCACATCTTCAGGGTGGTAGAGCCTCATGTGTTTCCCCAGATTACTAGTCTGGCCTCTTCGGCCATTTTTGCCAAGTGAAAATGGCTTTTGACATCGAGGACAGTGAAGAATGGCTAATTGTTGATGGGATGTACCAACTGGGTCGGGCATGTTGAAAGAGACGGAACTCGACGTGGTAGCGGTGGGTAAGGGAGTGGCGAGATCCATTGATGAGTTGGATGAGTTATTTGTCGGTCTATCGCTTGTTGAGCTACTAACCGGCATCAAGGTAATATGTCTTAGTGGTCAGCTTGATAACTTCAACATTACAGCATTGTCAACATACCTTACAGAATCAGCCACAGAACCGACATTATCCCCTTGTGGCCACAATGCTGCCAAATACTCAGAATCACTGACCACAGGATGGCAGCCTTGACTTTCAGCCATAGTCTCAACCAGCCCAGGACAAGGATTGCTGACTTCTTGGAAGCCATTTGGTCCTAGAATACAAAGAGGCTTGAGGCATATGGTAAGTAAAAAGCAATTTCGAACCAAGATCTTGGTCGAAGCGCACCCTCGTCCGACAGCTGAAATTGAAATGTGCGAGTACAGCAAGGCGACTTCACAATAGGTCGCTTTTGGGATGTTAGAATTCATCGATGTTTCTTTTGACCAGTAGCACTTACAGCAAAGAAATAAGAGGATCGCACCAAGTATCGCCCCCGTCATCAATACCATAAGCTGTTCTTCGGTGTTGGGATCCTGAGCGGACTCTGGTGGCTTCAAATAATAGACAGCAGGTTCTTCTTTGTTATCGGGCTGATCTATCGAATTCCTTTCATTTGAACGTGCTCTTGCGCCTGGGACGGCTGTGGGTAACTGTGCGGACAAGTATTGCTGCCGCAAAGATTGCAGACCACAAGAGCCAGGAGATCTACTGCAGTCGTCCTGGAAAAGATCAAACCCATTTAAAAGATTTTGAACAAGCTGTCGTAAAGAGGAGAGGGTATTCTGATAAGAATGATTGTCTGCATCCACCCGAACTGCTTCCCATGAGGTATTACTCCAAAGGCTTGACGCGATCTCAATAAACAGAGGTTTGTCCTTGGCCTTCACTAGGGACGCCCAATAGCAAAGGTCATCAATGAATCTGTAAACAGTCAGCTTAATCTGTAGACGAATGTTAGAAACAAGGGGCGCGAGCACTTACTCCTGTCTTGAGCACACCAGCTCTGAAGGGGGCACAGCCGCTCGCATGGCATCAGCAACCTGAAGGACACAAATAACGTCCGAAATTTCGGAGGGCAAATGTCCTTTGAAGATGCCTCGAAGTCCGCGTGTTCCCTTTTTCCAGATGAAGGAACTGGTTCCGATGTCCTCTGCAAATGCCATAAGCTCTGATGAGGCAGACTGCTCGCGAGCTGCATGCAATAAATTGCGACGGGACTTTGTGAGTTTGGAAAGCATTCTGCGGCCGAGCTTTTGACGCTCTTGAGCTTTATCAATCGCAAGCGTTGGACAGTATGTCAGGTCAGGAACTTGATCTCTAATATCGGTGTCAACGAGCTTTATTGTGTCAAGGTAGCTCTGAAGCGCGGAAGTTGAGATAGGAGAGTCGAACGTTAGCGCAGGTTGCGCAAGGTAAACGTCCAAAACTGGCCTAACATGTTTTTCTTCCTCGAGAAGAACTGCACCAGCCTCGTACAAGCACATTGCCACTTCGCCATGATATTCGTGTAGTGCGACAGCTAAAGGAGTGTAGCATCCAGTGACGGACAACTGGCCAACTCCCAGTCCAAGGTTGATATCTGCCCCTTGATCAATTAGAAAACGAACAACGTCAAGATAACCCTTGTCCGCAGCGAGGTATAATGGCGATTGATAGTGTATGGTGTTGACATCACATCCACACCCAACCAGCATCTTGACGAAGTCAAGGTTGCCCTTTTCCACCGCTCTTGACAAGAGAATCGCTCGGTCAGTGGAGGCCATGCCGGCCACTTGGTCCGAAAGGATCTCTGTTAGAGTACAAGCAGTTCTGCTGGCGCCTTCAACTTGTATACTCTGAAGAACTGCCACTGGGACGTCAGCACCCTGTGCAATTAAGTACTTGGTAATCTCGACGTGGCCGTTCTTGACAGCACGACACAGTGGCGTCATCTGGAGTTTACATTCAATGTTTGCACCCATCTCAACCAAATACTGTACGATGTCAAGATGGCCAGCCGATGCGGCACAGATGAGGGGTGTCATGATTTTCCAGAAGCCTTTTCCCTCGATGTCGGCGCCGTAGCTTATGAGTATTTTGATGGCTTGCAGATTTCCAGCCTTGGCGGCCCAGTATAATAGTTCTGACATGAAGTCTTTCCGTCGAGAATGAACATTGTGGTTGAGAAGAGCAAGTAATATGCCCTGCTCAAAAAAGTGAAATGCAAGGCAGAATATTTCAACACCTAGTGTTCTAGAGTATCCAGCGAGTGCCGACGTCACATTCTGAATGTCTCGTTTTTGAATCGCATCGCGCAGTTTTGGTGCAGATGTGTCTCGAAGCGAAGGCTCGTCTTCTGCGTTAATAACATCCGGCTCTTCGACTTGATCTATAAGATCGTCCAAACGGTCAAGCTGCTCTGATATGGAGCGGTGTTGACACTGGATATCGTGAAAGTGCTGTTCGGTGAGGATGTTGCACTCGTAGAGGTTTTCGAAGCCAAAGGGGGCGAAAACCGAACCCTCGGTGAGAAAATCGCGAAAAAATAGCTCAAGGGCATCAGAGGCTCTCTCGCTTTCCTTCAGATCGATGAAGCTTTGCTTCAACTGCGGATAGCAAGGCAGTAAAAGTTCCATACGGGTGGAGATATCAAATTGGCCATTATTGAAGACATAGGTCAGTGGAACAAAGGTATGTAACCACTTGATGAGCTGTGCGTCGTGAATTTGGATCTCCAGTGAAGACCCTTCTTTGAACACGCTGAAGCAAATGTGAAAATCCGGATGAGGACTTCCCTGGTCAAATTGGCCGTTGCCACACGAGTAGGAGTCAAGCGTTGCACTTGGACGTTATCAATTTGTGAAGCGATGGCAGAGAAAATGTACTCACTGTTCAAACTTTTCGATGAAACGAAAAACCATCCATTGAGACGTGGCTGCGTGGCTGAAATCCATGGTATTCCACTCACTTCGTGTGCGGTTGCAAGAGCGGGGTAAAAACGATGTCGTGGCCCAGGCGTAATAGGATTTGGGGAGTCAGAAACTGAGGTTAACAGTCGCGGTACAAGAAGGATCTTGATTTAGCTACCGCGTACTCGTATTACGCAGTGCAACTGTTGGGCGTGAGGCAGGAGAGGAGGAAATATGGATCACAGCGTGAAATGACGGAAGGCATTGTCTTCAAGAACTTATAGACCAGCCTCAGGATGTTTTAGGAATCGCTGTCTCTGTTTAAGCCAGCAGACCAGCTCCTAAGATTGGATACCCCTGTCCTCAGCTCAGTCAATTGGAGGCGTTGGGCCAACCAAATCGTCTGTTTCAACCCACCGTGTCAGCAGATGCGTTGCTGACCAACTCGCAGCACGCGAATCAAATCCTCTCACATATGATTCCTAACAATAGCATGTTTTAGCTAACACATAGGATCGTGGTCTAGGCTTCAGGGTGACGATGCTTACGGCTTGGCTCGGCATATCATAGTCAGCATTAGACGGGATTATGCTTCCTGAAACATGGTGGTTGATCGCCAATTACGGAGTACCGTAAACGATAACTGCATTCATGGAAGTCAGAGTATCCCAGCCACTGATACAGCCACGGTGGCATCTACGTCGCAATCCAGGCTTATGCTGCTACTGGCCCTGTCAATAAAAATAACATGGCATCTTAGCGGCCGAGGAGGCTGCTTGCCGCCATGTTTCCTAACAAAAGCAGTTTCTCAACCTCATTGAATCCATGCCAAATAAAGGTAGATCTTTTGATTTGCCAGTGGGCTTTGAAATATTCTCAAAAAACCAATTGCTTCTTACGGTCACATGATTCTGACGTTCTATCCAGTGGTATGAGTGCAATGGAATTCTTGGTTTCGAACAATGGTATCTTGGGAGGATAAGTAGAGTCTCGAAGCGAGCAAGACATAGCTGGAGTGAAAGACGAACAAAGTAATCAGATTGGCATGGCTGAACTAATCAACTTGCTAAGAACAGTTCTGTTCTTCAAGCCTTTTTAGTGGTCCGGACCAACTTACTTTCTTGAACTTTTTCAAGCGTCGGCAATACGGCTGACTTCCTAACATAGCCTGGTAAGTCTTTTGATAAACTGGAATTTTATTGTATCGTCATGTAAGCCGTTGGCTTCCTAAGACCTGAAATAATCTCAACCTCAAATAACTTTAGAATATTTAAAGATCAGCAGCGCTCTGTTCAATAAGTTCCAGTAAACTACATCGATATATTCACTTTCAGCTATAAAGCAATGATTCGGCCATTCTCCTGCCAACCAAAGTGTCCTAATCAAAGCATGGCCTACAAGTAAGATGATCATTCAATAGGATCTCTACCCCTTTCTCACCTTATAAATATCTACATGATTTGAAATCCAGCATCCCAGCTACGCGATCATCCTGTTTGCCCTTTTGCTAATTCATGAATGCCTCGTAGATCCACGTGGTTCAATGTCAGGCTGACGAGAAAACTCCTGCAACTAGTGGCAACTTCTTTCCTGATTCTTGCCGCTTTACTCCCCTCTCTGACGCTGCTGTCTCTCGACGAGAGGCACAAGAGGCTCCTCGAAGCTTTCGGTAGCCTTTGCGGCACCATCGCAACGTTGTGTTTTGGTCTTTCACATTTGTCCATGCCTAAGCATACGCATTATATGGTCATTCCAGCAACTATCTCTGCTGTCTCCTGCTCTATAGCAATCTCGGGCGTCGTACTCGCTTGTTTCAACGACAGGACCAAACTCACCTTCGCACGAATCATCCAGCTTGTTCTCAACCCAACACTAAGCTGTTTGTTGGTAATTATAGTTGATGTTCAGAGAGGCAACAATGAGGAAGCTTAAGGGAACCTGGCGAGAGGCGGTACCTGAAAGTGATGCTCTTCGCCTTTGACCAAGTCAGAGTTCTTATAGGGCAGTCCTGCATCAGACAAATGAAACTATGGGCATTTTGAGTAAAAAAACATGGGAAGTGCAGGGATTTCTTCTGTCATTAGCAAATGAATCGAGGATTGATTGATGTATAGTCTATCACCTGATCAAATAGATGGAATTCGTAGAAGGCGCGTTTTTGGCTGGTATGAAGCTTGCTTGATAAACAGATGGGAGAGAGAGCTACCACCCGACCCTGGGTTTAAAAGGCAAAGCGAGGTCCATTACTATTCAGTGATATTAATAGAAACATGCTTCCAGCTGCTTGTTTTTCTGCCAAAAAGTCCCATCGCGGTTGGGATGTCGGATATACGGATCCAGTCTAGCTTCCAAATTCCGGGGGCTGTGCTGTGCCTGGCTAGTGTGCGCCTCGGTACTGGGGCTGGTCGCCTGTTTCATTTTTCTGGGGCACATACGCATCCTCAACTTCTTACTCAAGGCAAAAGATTAGTTTTGTTCATATCGTTGTTCTTTTCTACAGCTCCATTGTTTCCGAGTTTAATGAAGATGCCAGCCATCTGCAAGAAAAGGGTGGTAGATACCCACGGATCTAGCTTTTTGTGCGAGTTAATGCAGTTTTACAGTAATTACCACCGAAGATATGACCATTGGCAGTCAAAGACCAACAGTGAAAGTCGTTCTCTGCGTCGTCGCCTATGGATTTCGCTTGCGCCTCTTCGCGGCTCTTTAGGACGTATGTCACCTACGCGCGTCTTAAGAAAAAAAGGACTAATTGCGCTTCTCGCCCACATCCCGCCCCCGAGATGCCATGTAATTGACGCGTGACTAAGCGGGCCCATAAGAGACGACGCAACTGCCGTCGGGTCGTCAATGGGCTGAGCCGTGAAATGCGCGGCATGCACTTTTAATAGCATATTGACAAGGGCTTTAAGTTTAGAATGGAAAAATGTCGCAAGTTTAGCATGGGGCTATTCCGAAAGATCTCTGATAAATATGAACTATCCTCCCTGAAGTCGACGGTCACTATCCCGGAGTAAAAACTTGTGTCTTCCGACTTCACTTTTACATACAGTCTTACCTCACAACAGCAACAAGATCATACAACGAACATATCAAATAATTCACCATGCGAGGCTCTTCTACATTTATTCTTATTGGCCTAGTACATGTCCTTGTAGGCGCACGGGATATCCGAATTGTGCGCTCAGAGCAGGCGGTAGTCGATTCAGCCCAACCTCCAGACGGCGTCCCAGCTTCAGAATCCACGCCAAATTTGCATCAAAAACTGTGGCAAAATGGACCCATAGAGAGACGTTGGCAAAAATGGATACGGCGTCAAGACCAAAGTTCAATAGGGTCTGGAACCTCAGCGGGTGATACAGCTACAGAGACAGAGACAGGGGGAACGTCAACTAAAACAGCCACCGACAATGGAGCTACAACTACAGCCCAGGCTGAGTCAACTACGGCGGAAGCATCTACCTCAGCAACAGAACAATCGACCACTGAAGAAAGCGCCATATCGTCGACGGGATCATCCTCCGCCACATCGACAGAGGCTTCGAGTGATGTATCTTCTACCACGCACAGCTCAACATCGACTGACCCTGGTGCCTCCTGTTACAGCACAACGACCGAGACCAGTACTATTTGTGCAACCACGGGTGATAGTACAGCTTCGTGTACCACCACCGAGATTACCTCTAGTACATGTTCTCCTGGCTTGCTCTGCGCAACACAAACAAGTTCTGGGACCACGATCTGTATGGAAGCGCAGAACGACGTTGGTACCGCGGGAATTATTATAGCATGCGTTTTTTCGGGAGCCATCCTTGCTTGTGTCTGTACTATCATTACTATGTGCTATGCAGAGAAGCGTAAGCATAGGATACAGGAGGAGCTGAGGCGGGCTAAAACTCTGAAGCGGGCTGAGAGGGCTCATTTGATGGAAGAGTCCTGAGAGAATTAGGTGGTAATATCTTTCGGAGATTTTTGCGCTGCTTAATATCAGGAATATAGCCCACGAAGTGAGGCACATTTATTGGCGCTACGGACCATTAAAAGGAAGATGAAGAGACCGGCAATCACGACTCAAAGCTATGATTGAATTACTCAATTACAGCCATCAACTTTATCATAGAGTCTGTCGTAACCGAAGGATGAGCTGCAGTGGCTCAACGAGAAGTGTAGAACAAAAAGAAAAAGAAATGAAGCTTAGCGGAAAATAGAAAAATAAGGGTCGTCCCTTTCGGGAGTCGAACTTGTGCCTTCAAGAAAAGACAAACTTATGGTCGGTCTATAAGGTCACGTGGGTGAGCAAGACGCAATGTAGCTGCCGACAACTAGCCACTGAGTGAAAGCCACAGCTGGCAAAGTTCCACTTCGATGACTGGAGGAGTAATGGACAATCTTCGCAAATTATCATACGTAATGAAGAACTGGTTAATTGCCAGCTTCTAGCGGGGCTAGTCTTGCCTACCTACATGCGTTATCGTGGAACATTCCGGGCCGTAGTAACTAAGGCAGGAGACTCCGAGAGCAGTTTTCAGGTGGGGATTTCGGACGCTTAGATAGCCTCTTCCGGTTAGTGCAGCCACCGGCTACGTACGGGCTTCAACCAGTAGTACTAATTGGGTATAGAGCGAACAGTTACCCCATTGGCAATACAGAATGAGGTCCAATTATATTGGTCTTTCTTGGAATACTTAAACATTGACATGATGTTTCTCGACCGCCGCAAAAGATTGAGTTACAAGTCATCTTACCTTCTGTTCTAATCAGTCCTCCTCCTTACGATACTCAACCCTGCAATCATGGTTCGCATCACCCCCTTCGCCGTTGAGCAATGGATGGACAAGTACGAAACCACGCCTGGCGTCCTCAATATTGCCGAGACCTGCGCTGCATCTGTCTCGATAGATGATCTAGTTGGCATGTCTACCAATAAGGACCCAGTTGATCCAGTTCCTATCGACACCAGCATGAAACTCACCTATGGCCCCATCCCTGGATCCCAAACACTGAGGGAGCGAGTGGCTGCTCACTGTAGCTCCGATGAGATACAGCTGACAGCTGAGAACGTCATCTTGACCCAGGGCGCCATTGGGGCTAATTTTTTGGCTTTGTATACCCTAATTGGCCCCGACGACCATGTCATTTGCGTTTACCCGACCTATCAGCAGCTCTATGACACTCCTCGAAGCTTGGGAGCCGAAGTCACGCTGTGGAAGCTGCGCGAAGACAATGGTTTTGTCCCCGATGTCAAGGAGCTAGCCAGTCTGATCAAGACTAACACCAAGGTATGCCTCAACAAAGTCTTCATTGATACAGAAACTGATCCTTGCAGATGATCATCATCAACAACCCAAACAACCCCACGGGAGTCCCTATCCCAAATGACACTTTGTCTCAGATTTCAGACATCGCACAGAAGAACGGAATCATACTTTTCTCCGATGAAGTCTATCGCCCACTTTTCCACGGCGGCGCCTCTGGACACGCAGAGGTACCACGGTCAGCTGCAGCGCTTGGCAGCTATGACAAGGCCCTCGTGACTGGGTCAATGTCTAAGGGCTATGCACTTGCTGGCATCAGAGTTGGCTGGATTGCCACCAGAGATAAGTCCATCCTGTCGGCTATCGCATCAGCACGCGATTACACGACTATCAGTGTTTCCCAGGTCGATGATCAGATTGCAGCATATGCTTTGTCCCCTCAAGTCCGACCTTCGCTAGTCAGCCGTAACATTTCTCTTGCGAGAACCAACGCAAAGCTACTTAAGGAGTTCATGGACAAGTACAAGTCTGTGTGCTCTTGGGTTGAGCCGAAAGCCGGCACTACAGCTTTTATCCGGTTCCAGGACAAGAGCGGTAAGCCTGTCAACGACATTGAGTTGTGCTTGGATCTTCTCAACAAGGTCAAGATTCTATTTGTGGCTGGATCCCATTGCTTTGGTGGCGATCAGGACTTCAAAGGTTATGTCCGAATGGGATACGTCTGCGAGACTGGTATTTTGGTGGCGGGGTTGAAGGAGCTTGGTGTATATATTGAACGGTATCTCCTGTAGATGACTTTCATTCCATCTAAAAGGACTGCACATCTTGGCCAATAAAGATTGAAGTTGCCTCTCAAGGTCGGCTTGTAAGGAGGTATTGTGAAATTGGGAAGAAACCATCGAAAAGTCTTTTTTCGTAACGTGGTCTCAGCTAAACTGGTTACCAACTGAGCAAAGGCTTTTGTGCTGGAAAGTTTTGTATCGGTTCGGCTTCATGTCGTCTTGGCGAGGCATCGATTGCCCGTTGGAGGTAAATACTAGTGTCTGACTGAGGGTACTGCTTTTCAGAGGTGTGCTTCAACTATCGTAAATTGCACAGTTATCAACTCTAGGCTTTAACATAAATTGCTGTGTTTCGTATCTTCACAAAACTGTAACACTTCTTAGTGTCACCGTCTCAGGGCCGTCATTTCCCTGTGCCTCGTGATCTCGCAAAAGTTTCTTCAAGGCGAGATTCAGTGCCTCTATTGAAAAAACTTTGTATACATAAAAATTGGAGCATCCTACCCAGGGAACAATGTGCACTCACTCTTGGCTGCGTTGTATGACTTCTGACACAGGTCGGGTGATTTAACTATACCATAGACTGGGTACCGTAGGCCATCCCCAACCATAACTCAACTATAAATGGCCTAAAACAGGGCATAGTACAGGCGTTTAAAAACAGAAAGCCGGGCAAATCTCCGACGCTCTTTGTGGATCACATCCCAATCATGCTCACGTGGCCAGTTTTAACATCAATGTCCTCCAGCCTAAGCCACCCCTCACGCTTTAATAAATGACCGATAGCCCGGAGCAAGAGCATAATGGATAGAGTAAGATAGGACTTGAAGAAGCCTTTAACAGTGCCCATCCCGGAATCTCCAGGGGGTGCCACGATGGCTACATAAAACTGGGTCGTTTGTTAGTCGTGTGTCTCACAAAGAAATTTGGGGTAGTACTTACTTGGGTAACAAGAACCAGGAATACAAAGCCTAGACTTACCCAGGATCCATACACACCTCCTATAGCACGCAATGGGATTTCATCCAAGGTATGGCCTTGATGCTTCCAGGTAGCGCGAGCCGGAATATATATCGGCTAGGCAAATTGAGGCCCAAGTAAAGAGAATCCCGATTCCACATAGAGAAAGTAACCAGTCGAAGATGACAGGACCTTGATCATCGAGATTGATATACGCCAGTAAGCCGCAAATGGTGATAGCTCTGACTGAGGGCAGCGGACGTCCTGCGCGATCGATGTATGTGAATAGCTTGGGTCCATAACCTTGTTGACAGAGCAAGACTGGGCAAACTCAACTTGAGTTTGGCTAATCGTGACCCTCCTCGTAGAAGCTGTCCCTTGCCCCCTTCGGGCCGGAGACATTATTGTTCGACATCTTTCACCGCCGGGCATCGATGTGTTAGATTATTCGTCAGTCAATGCTACCCCAGTGCCAATAGAGTTATTAATACCATGTTTCAATTCCAAGACCACCACCTTTAACGTGGCTAGTCTGCACGCGGTCTAGTTATCCAAGACAACACGATTTTATTGAGTCAACACTGGATTGATTTATTGGACATAAGAAAGGATGAATCTATCGTGCTAAGATGAACCACTTTCCCTCGAGATTTGCTCGGTCAACAAATCCTTCAGCTCTCCTGTGCAGTCCTCTTGGTCCATAAAAACTTCAATCAATTTCACACCGTCACTTTCCCGCAAGATCTTCGAATCGAGTGCCTCTCTAAGCTGTCCCCAAGTCCTTGCAGGGAAATACCGACTCGCCGACTGCTCTTGATTCAACCCAAAGAGTCCTAAAGCATGCTGGTAGTTCCATTGTGCAATATCATTGTAGCTGGCCTTCCTTCCATGAATAGCTCGTTCAATGGTGTAGCCATTATTGTTGATGACTATGACAATAACATTTAGGTTCTCTTTGATGATTATGCTGAGTTCCTGGGCAGTCATTTGCAGGCTTCCATCACCAATGAACAGGATCGTCCGGCTGGGTGGTTCTTCCTGTCTATGTCCGTCCCGTTGTGCCAAGGCTGCTCCGAGCGTGGCAGGGAGCATGTAGCCGATCGATAGCCACGTTACGGCTGTGAAGAAGCGACAGCCTTTCGGGAGTTTGAAGACTTTTCCACCCTCGGCAGCGGTTCCCGTCTCGGTCAGAACGACCTCACCACGGCGAAACATGGGGTTCACATAAGGATAGAAAAGATCCTGAGATAGGGCATCAGAAGGCGAAGGATCAGATCTTGGCTGTGCTGGGATGGCGGGACCGTTTGCTTTGATAAGACGTGATGGCTCCAGCTTTTCGAGAAGTTTTTGAAGCAGATGGCGAGGGGAAATATCCCGTATGACTGTGCCAGCGATCTTGATGTGATCCGGAGAAAAGGCAACTGTCGAACTCTCTTCAGGAATCGCCGTAAAAATGTGAGTGTTGATGTTGCTTAGATGAGGCCCCAAAAAGAGAACAAGATCCGATGTCTTGAAATAGGTTGACGAGTCTTCGTCTCCATAGTTGGCCATGTAGACTCCACGAACATTGGGTAACTCCTCGTTGATGAGACCTTTCCCAAATGCTGTAGTCCATGTTGGCCATCCTGTGGTGGTGATGAGTTGGTCAACTTCATCTAGCGCACCCATGCTCCGACTCTCGCCGTCGACCAAGATAAGCGGCTGAGTAGCCGAGTATATACGAGTGATAATTTGGTCGATAGTGTCCATGCTAATTTCGGACCTGACTTCGGAGGGGCGAATAATCGGTCGTGTGCTCAGATTCGTAGCCGAGACTGGGACTTGAACCATATCTTCGGGAATCTGGAGGTAGACGGGCCTCTGATGAATCATGGCCTGTTCAATAACCCAGTCGATCTTGTCCGGCGCACTTTGAGCATCTGTAAGGCTCGTTTGGGCTGCAGTGACATGAGCGTGCATTGCCGCAAACCGACGGTATTCTCCATCGATGAAAGTGTGATGCACTAGGGCTCGAGAACTCTGGAGGCTGCGTGAAGGTGCGCCAACGATGTGGATTACGGGAGCCCGTTCAGCATAGGCGCCTGCAATGCCATTTATGGCTGACAGTTCGCCTACGCCAAAGGTTGTGATGACAACTCCCAGGCCATGGATCCTGGAATATCCATCTGCAGAATAAGCCGCGTTTAACTCATTGCAGTTTCCCACCCAATGAAGCCCGGCAGGCTGGATGAAATCAAGGAGTTTTAGGTTGTAGTCTCCAGGAACACCAAAAACAGAGCCGATGCCGAGTTGTTCGAGTCTCTTGAAAACATAAGCCCCAAGCGGGATAGTGGTTTGTTTGGTGTATGTCATGTTTGCAGTGACTGATTTATGAAATGACTACTACTAAAGGTTGTGGTTGAAAGAGGAACATTCGACTTTATACCTCTTCATATGCGTAGTAAGTCCCCACCTAATATAGAGCACATGATTTTCCTCATCGCGTTGAGTTTCTTTTTGCGGCAATGTTGCCTAATTCGCTTTCAACTCCCCTCCTCAAGTAATTAAAGCAACTCAATGTTAACAATAATGCGGAGTAAATATTCTAGTCTGAATCTGGCATATTACGCGGCGCTAGGCAGTGGAACAGAGGTTAGTGCAGAAACGTGTAAATAACGTTTTCTCATTGGCTACTCGCGTTCCCAATAATCGGCGACTTGACATTCCCGGCTCCGGCACAATATTCATCCGGAATGGAATACTTGGCCGTGTTTCTTCAGTACCTTATTTGCCGACTGCAGTTTACGAGATTTACGCCTCTAATAATTCCAGACTGTCCCGTTTCGTTTTGCCAGCGTCGTGAGTTCAGACACAGTTGAACTTTGGTATACACCTGGGGAATTCTTATTCTACTCGATTCGAATAACGCCATGATTTCTTTAAAGTATGTTATGTTTCTGAAGTTGGTTCAGGGTAGCCTGCATTGAAAACTAGAATCATAATCATTACTACTAGCACCACAGAAGACCGCCTCAAATAGGTCATATTGTAATAGTCTTCATTTACTAATTGTTATTATTGATAAGCAAAGACAGACTCGAGGGGGTCTTTGTGGTGAGGGGATACGAAACCGAATATCAGATTTTAACGACGCATTCGCCAGTTGGTGGCTCAGAGCTCCAAGCTGAGCTTTGGCCAATTCTTAAGTGTGATCTTTAAGTAATAGTTGTGATCTTGATAGACGTTATCCAATTCCATCTGTACTCATGCCAAAACTATACTATCGCTTCTAGCAGCGTGTGTTGCAGAACGATCATAAATAAGGCGGGTAAGAGTCCTCTTATTTTCCAAGCTAGCTTCGCTTTCGACGACTGAAAACTGGCGTCGTGACGTCATAAAGCTAGATTGGTGATTGACAACTACTCCCAACAAGGTATTTCACAGATGATACTTGGTAGCTAGAGCCAAGAGTATATTAAAGCGCGAGTTCCTACACAGCTGTTATATCCAGCTTATCAGTTTAACTTGAGTCAGCCAATTATCATGGAGAAACTTTTCTATCCACTTAAGCCACCCACTCGCCGCCGCGATGCTGGCAAACAAATGCATGTCTTATGTCTGGGTCTCTCACGAAGCGGGACAGACTCATTACGCTCTGCACTGATGATTCTTGGTTACAATGATGTATACCATGGCTTTGTAATTACAGCGCGTCAGCGTGAAGATTGCGCATTTTGGGTTACGTTGATGAGCCGAAAACTCGCCAATCCCAATTCCCAAGAGTCTATCGATTTTGATTCTGTCCTTGGGAACTGCGAGGCGGTTACAGATGGGCCCGCGAATGTTTTTGGTGACGAGCTCCTGTCTTATTATCCCAATGCCAAGGTCATTCTAAATCGACGCCGCAATGAGGATGCTTGGTATGGCAGCATGAAGAAGACGGTGCCTTGAAGTATTCAGCTGGCCCATGTGGGTGCTAAGTTGGTTCGACACGAGTATTTGCTGGCTTTGGTGAAATTTTGGACTGGTCATGAAAGAATACTACACCGGCAACTTTGAAAAATACGGCAAACAAGTTCCCAAAGAGCATTACGAACGACTCGAGAGAAGATTGACGGACTATCAGCGACCCTTTTTGGAGTGGAGTGTCGAGGATGGATGGTAAGTCCGCTTTATAGCTTTAGCTAGCTAATGAACAACATCAACTGATATGCTTACACGGAGCCACTTTGCGAGTTTTTAGGGAAGCCTATTCCTGATGTCCCATTTCCCGATGGAAATAAAGGGAGCGGACAGTTCCAGGACAATATGCAAGAGGCTACAAAAGACATCGTGATGAACGCGCTTCGAAACATGGGTATCTGTTTGGCACTTCTCTTGTCCATCGTCATTGGGTTCGTGTTACTGCATTGGAAAGAAGATTCATGGGGCACTTGAGGCTTCACAAACGGAAGAGTATACCGGAGAGGATGTAGTATGGATATGCTGATGGTAGTTAAACTTGATGAATGTAAGTTAATTACATATTGATATAATCCGACAGATGGTTCTTTGTACATCTAACTCTTGAAAAAGAAGTCAGATACTCAATGAGTCATGAAGTGATGCACCCTTTTATGGAGAATGATAGCATCCTGATCTGCTTGGCAGCCATCTAGCACTATGAGTTCTTTCCATTCCGTTCGGTCCACTTGCGGTCAAACACGTTGAGAGATCTTTGAGCTAAAATGGTTTTTAGTTTCAGAAACTGCTGTTTTGATTAGGTTCCCAGGGTACATACCAGTAGGAACAACATCAAGAGCCTTGATGGAAGTGTTGAGAGGTTGACCAAGCATGAAAATAGCCGAGCGAGCCACATCCTCGGCCATCAAAGGGCTACACAGGTCATAAAGTCAGTACTGCAGTGAGTTAAAAGCTCCAGGCATTTAGACGTACTCGAAACCATCAAAGAACTCCTCATACTGTTCCTTGTCGTACCCGACGCGTTGTAGGTGAAAGTGAGTCGCAACACAACCTGGACGCAAAGCCAACACGCGAATATTGGTACCACATAGTTCGTTTCGTAGTCCATTGGTAAAGGCCTCTTGGGCTGCCTTATTTGTGTGATAGACAGCCTCGCCAGGAAAAGGTGGCGCTTCCAAGGCTGTGGTGGAAGTAACGGTCAGAATGGTACCAGAGTCTCGGGGACGCATCGACCTGTTGAGCACGGCGTATGTGACGAACATCGTTCCGTTGAGGTTTGTGTTATTCATCGCCAAGATGTCCTGTACTTTCAATTCATTAAAGACTGAAGGTGCGCCGAGAGCGAGACCCGCCTGTTTATAATCAGTTTGAATTGCGGCTAGTGTAACTTCTGGACTTACGTTGTTGACAAGAATATCTATCTCTCCAATCTCTTCTGCGCTCGAAGCTACAGCACGCTCAACCGCGGTGTAGTCGCTAATGTCAACTGCTCGGTATATAAATTTGCCAGGGTGTGACCCAGCGAGCTTTTTGGTGAGATCTCTCAATTTGTCCTGTTCCAATAAAAACCAGTTAGCTATGCCTGGTTGCGAGAATCATTTGAAAATCTACCTCTGATCTCGCAAAAAGAATCAAGCTTGCGCCTTCTTTCGCAAGCGAAGTCGCAATGGCCTCACCAATGCCCATTGATGCTCCGGTCTATTCCTGAGGTTAGCACGTTTTCGTTTGGTGTGAATTCCAGGTCGCCATTGCCTACCAGAAGCGCAACTTTTCCATTTAAAGCCATTTTCAGATATATGCGTGCTGGTCAAGAATTGAATTATCGAGAGAGGATCTACAGAAAAATTCAATCGAAGTTCCGAAACTTTATGCCACGAGAGACATGTGTGACGATGACGTACATACTGAAGTATCAGGGCAGTGATGACATTCATTATTAATCATTGTGGATAACTGAATAGGAGCGACCGAATAAAAGCCATTCCCATGATTTCTTTGGGTTTAGCTTCTCTATGAGTAGCCCCATTTCGGCGATTAGCCGTAAACTCCAGAGTTGAGCATCGACATTTCTAATCAACCATCAAATTATGTTTTCAGTGGACCGAAAGCCTGTCACAAGCATTGCGCCCGCTTGAATAGGCCTGCATCAGAGACTCTCCCATTTGTGGTTCTGCCATTTCTACAATTTTCCATCAAACTACGCATAGGTCTCGTACAATTAACCCCTAAAACAATATTATTGCATTAATTAACTCAATGCCCCAAAAGACTAAGTAATGATTTGACAGCAGCACTTATAAGATACAAGTTGGTACGTGACCCCAACTAGCAGAATGGCCTAGCAATAGCAGCTACTTTGCGTCTTTAGATCTCTTCCTTCCGGTAGACTCGTGTCCCAAGTTTCCAAACCTCGTCAACGACCAGCTGAGTAACGCCCTCTGCCGTCTTCTTCTCAGGAGAAAATCACAATATCAGTATCAGAACCGACGTCGAGGCTGCCAGACAATGGTTGACAGCTCTGAACGTCATGCAGTCCCTCTACAAAGCAGCATATCTTGGAGAGATACATGAGAGCATAATGAGCCCAGGTTCCGTGCACCCAGACGACGATTCAGCTGATGACTTTCGACCCAAGCCTGGAGATGGCTACCCTTCACTCATCTCCTTAAAGCTCCGATTTAGTTTTCTACTGGTGATGCTTCTGCCGAATCTATCGATATTCAGTCCAGGCAGTCGTAACCGATGGTCAACCTCTAGTGTGCGACCTGATGAGCGAGAAAGATAACTTTTAGTACAACCGAAACTCTGCTGCCAGTTGCGCTTGTCATACCGCCGACAAGAAAGTTCAGATACTCTGAATGAAGAGAGCGCCAGTCAGGGTTGGCAGTGTCAAACTCCCAATCACTCAAAGAAACCTGAATCTTTCTTAAATTCCGAAAGCCAGTCCATGTTATCAGCTGGAGTTTGGTTCCATACATCATGGCTAGTGCACAATCGGTCAGTAACCATCAACCATAACCAAGCAATTGCATAGGTATTCCACTTACCTATCGTACATGATCCAACGTGCCTGATACTGGAGCTCTTCATCTGTAGGGACATGGCTGGTTGGATTTAGCGGAGAGATGGTGCGCGCAACGAACCGAGTCAACTCCCTAGTTAGGCCCCTGTACATGTTGAGAGAGTTTAAACTGTGACCATGGGCGGTAAGCTCTGTCCGAAACTCGTGTTGGGGCGAAAATGATGGGTCAGAGTCTCCCTGGCGTTGAGTACGTAGATCTACCAGATTTAGGCCTCGGATGCTGGTTGAGGCGGGCAGAGGTAAGTCATCATGGGTCAACTCTTGCTGGCTTCCAGGCGAGCGTGAGCTAACTGCGCTGTGAGGTAACTCTACGCGAACGCGAAACGGAGCCAACCAGCTGGTCGAGTCGTAGACAAGTCCAACCAGCAACTTGGTGAACATGGGTGAAGCGTCGGGCATATGATTAATGATAGAACAAGCTTCCCGTTGAAGATCTTCATCCCCTATCTCTAGGTTCAGCAGCTGCAAGAGGTCGACGTATTGACGCAAGGAAGATTCGAGTTTGCAGTCCTCAAAGATGTCATTTTTGCTGTGTATTCTTAGCTCAGTAAATCGGGACCTAGCAGCATGCTTCAATGGTGTCATTTGAGCTTTCTTGACAACTTCCTCAGTACCCATCAGAAGGTCACGTAGCCACGACGATGCTGTAGTTGAAGAATAGCGATACAACGTTTCGGCTCCAAAAATAATGCTGCAAGCTTCCAAGTGCAACAGTTCATCCGATGGCGTGCAGTGATTGATATCCACGTAGTTCGAGAAGAAGTAATCTAGTTCCAGCTGGAGTAGTTCAAACGCACTGGTAGAGCTGTATGGAGCTCCCTGTTGTGTCGTGAACGGGAGTGGCGAGTTTCGCTCATACTCTATGAGATCTTTTAAGGTGTTAGCATCCTACAATATGGAAGCGTTAGTCACAAAGAGCGATAACACATACATGGAGGCATGGCGTTCTCCACCATTTCAAGAGTGGACGCCTCAAAGCCCCAATTACCCTTCCAGTCAGCCATTGTTTTCCCTTCTTTAAAATGGTCTGCTAAATGATTCGCACGATCAGACCATGTACTCATGGTGGTATCGCAGAATCCACATCGGGACTTTACATGTTCGACTTTGAACTTCCAGGTTTCCATGGGCCATTTCGAAAATTGTGATCCGTGGACAAGCCTCAGGTGTTGCCGCATGTGATCCTTTCGGTAAAAAGTTCGTTCTTCTCTGTCCCTCTCATGACATAAATCGTGGTTATGCATTTCGAAATGGGCACGCTCCGGGCTGACAAGACCACAGTAAACACATTCCGGATCTCCTTGTTGGTTGAGAATGAATGGACCGGATGGTGAACACTCCCATTGTTCGAGTGACAGGTGTAGTGTCTTTTCGTGCCGTTGCCAGGTATGCTTTAGTTTGAACGTTTCAGTGCAAAAAGTGCATTGAAAGCGATGACAAACTTGTAATAGATCTCTTCGTTTGTTGATATTACTTCGTATGGCACGTCGGCGCCTTTTTGTCAGTTTTCTAAGCGACTCGAGAGATGCATCCGAGGTGTGAGAGTGAATGGAGGCATGAGAGCTTAAACTTGAATCCGAGTTCTCTGCGCTGGTGGCAAAGCTACCAGCGGAGGATGGAGCGTGTCTTGACCTGGTATGGGTAGCATCAGGCACCTCGTTTGAAGCGCCTGAGGCATTAGATATGGCTCTTGCGATGGCATCCATACTAGAAGGCTCATCTTCAGGCGGTGAGTCTCTCCATCGCTCGAGGGGGCTTTGCTGCTCGACGAAAGGTGTTGGTGGACGACGAGAGGGAATATTTCGAGGGCCAACGTCCGAAGACTTCGAAGGAAGTTCCAGCGAAGCTGGCGAGCTAAACTTCTTCCTACGGCGAGCATTAGCAAACCAGTTCAGAATCTGCTGCTTGCTTAGGCCAGTCTGTCTCTCGATAGCTTCAACATCGCTGACGCTAGGATACGGGTGCCGGGTATGACTCGCAAGCCACTTGTTGAGAACTCGGGTTGAGTTCAGAGAGAAGCGCTTTCCTGTCTTGGGGGTGGTCTGTTCGGGTTCTTCCTGCTGCTGGGCATTGACTAAGTTGTCGGTTCCAGATGATGCCACTTGAGATACATCTGTGTTCTGTTCGGTGTCGTAAGGGAGGGGTTGCGTAAAAGCGCTAGGTAACTCGCCCGGGTCGTCGGGCCAAGCAGCGACATGTAGTGCTTGAGGGTTAATGGTATCCTCATAAGAGTCTTGCAAGAACATCAGGCCGAGCTCTGGCACACTGGCAACCGGTGCTATCCCAGAGCATGGTTCAGCTGCTGGATGGTCGACTATGGAGTCGATGTCTGGCTGTCGTTCTGAGTGAACAGAGGCGTGTTGAATGGGGAAAGTCTCTTTTCTTCCTTGACTTGCCATCATGATACCTTCACTGCACGTGTATTGGAAGTTGTGTCGTCGGAGCAATGGAAGGACGGGTAATGTGACTTGGGGTCATGACCCACTCTTTTCTTGTCAACTTCAGCCCTTCACAGGAACCAACTGTCCAATGACAAAGAGGATGGCTGGACGTGATTATACCGTATCGGGATTAGCAAGAACTGATCATGGTCAGAATAATCAATGAAGGTCTAATTTATTGTATAGGACAATGATGTTTGGTTAAAGCTTGAGTCCAAGTTCCTCGACACCTTCCCAAGCATTCGTTGTATCCAAAATTCTGTCATTGCATCGAACCTATGGCTCAGGTCACGTAGTAGCCGCCATTGTCTTTACCTCATGCGGTTTTCGGGTATCCAACCTTCGAGCGGCTTCCAAGAAGAGCGCACACAAACTCATCGTGACACCAGCAAATATCTGCGCCCCCAAATATTTTCCGTTCATAGCGCTAATCAAAGCTCCCCCGATAGGTGATCCGACCAGGCTGGCAATACTCACGATACCAAAGGCCATGCCAATCCGTGTTCCAGGCTTCTCTGTGCCAGCTGTTAAGTGACCAAGCCCAGTCGGCCAAAGACTCTGTACGCCACCAGAGAAAGTTCCACAGAATACTGCCCATACATACAATCCTGGAGCTGTCCTCACTGCGATCCATGAAAAAAGAGTGATGGCTGTTGCATTAGACACGATTACAAAGACAGGTAGCATTCCGAACCTATCCGCAGCATAACTGAAGCCCAAGCGTCCGAATATGTTGATACCATTGAATACCAAGAGCAAATTTAGAGAGTTGGAATACGACAACGGTGGCGAAATGGCCGTACGCGAGTAGTCGACGATGAAAAAGATAGAGATGTACAAGCTTAGTAACGACTGGAAGAGATAACAGTCAGTAATCCAGGTCATGGGTAGTCATTGATAAATTCGAGATAATGGACTTGGGTAATCAGCTCACTTACAGCAAATCCCGCCATGGTGTAGTTATTATAACGCCAATCTCGAAAAGCTGACCAATCCACCCAGCCAGGTGTCGTTTTAGCTTCTGATCTGGGACGCAAACAGAGATTTGCGAACGACAATGTGATAAGTTGAATGAGCGCAATGACGCGCATCGTCCAGGGAAAGCCCACTGCTGGGATTAATTGACGCATGATTGCAGAGTACATCAAGCCTCCAGTGCAAGATCCGGACATGGCAATTCCAATTGCCAAACCTCGCCTCGACGAAAAGTATGGCGACATGACTGTTAGTACAGGGCAAGCCATGCATCCATTGCCTATACCAACGCCAAGTCCGAGGGTAATATACATGGCCCAGAGACCGTTACTGAAAGATGCTGCAAGAATTCCGAATATGTTTGCGAGAGAGCCTAATAGGAAGATAGTTCTGAAATATCCTGCGTCTGTGAGGCGTCCAGAGAAAATGCCAATAAAGAAGAACAGGAATATCTGCATGGAGCCGATCCATGAGACTGTTGACGAAGGCTGATCGAACATGTCAACAAGATGGCTTTGCAGCGCCCCAAAAGAATTTGTGAATCCAGACGTGTTCATGAGAACAAAGTGTGAAGATAGAACGACTGCCATGGGCTGTTAGCCAAAATGTGACATGTAGAGTAGGGAATCTTCTTACCAACAACGCTTTTGTACCATCCTGTCTTCGTGGACTTATCGTCATAGTCCTTGACAATTTGAAGTGAGTTTTGTCGGGAAACCCGGGTTCCCGTCTGGCTTTCCTCGTTCCGACTGAAGTTTACAGTTTGACAATACTGGCTTTCATCAACCGGCACCTGCAGCTTTTTCTCAGTCATAGTGTCGATTTTCGCCTTTGCCTAGCAAGATTAACTGATGCAGTGGTTTTCGCGTAAAATTGAATCGCTCAAATTCTTGTGTCGCTTGAATGTATTAAAGACTCGTGGATGATTTATAACAGCAATACAGGTGGGCCTTGTCATCTGTAGGGTGCAATGTCGAGTGCACCTTGTAGGGCCGGTTAAAAGATTACATCACCATTCAACGATTTTACGGGCCCTGATTTAGCTTCTTTCTTGGGGTAAGTCATTTCGGAATACCTCACTCAATTTTGGACCAGTTCACAGGATGACATACTCGTTTCCCATTTTGTGATATGCTCGATTCAGTGAAACATAGCTACCCATTGCTTAATAACCTAACAGTAGATACTAGTTCTAGTCTAGGAGTAGTACCATGCAAGTAAAATATGAACAGTCCTGAATGCTATATAATAAAACTAACTAGTAAGAATGGAAATTTACCCGGTCTATCATTCAACCCTATACCACCTGAAGTGCTTTCAGCCACAACGAACATCTGAGAGGTGATCGTAAATACTTGCGAAAAGTCCATTGGCACTCCACATGCACTGTTGCAAAGGCAAGGCATGTGTTAGGCACTTTTCAGTCACTCCAAGTCTCGCCAACTACAGTACAATAGCTATCGCACCCACAGCGATAAAGCCAGCAAGAAAAGACCCAGCTAGTCGAGCACCTGCAGAATCCCCAACAACCTCAGGTTTATCATCAGCTTCTCCCGTCTGTTTCTTATCCTTCTCATCCTCTTTTTGATCTTTATCGCTCTTTCCGTCAGCGGTAGGGGCCGCAGTGATCTTCGCAACAAGATCACTACAAATGTCCGAACCGACCGGGGCAAGGTCCGTTACAGATGGCTCGTCGCTGCAAGCTGACCAGATTTGCCTCCATTCAGATACGTGGTCGTACTGCCAACTCGTCCAGCGTGAGGCCCATGCCGAGAAGGTGGATGCCAATGAGCCGGTGACAACAGGTAGCTCGCAGGGATCCTGGGTGTTATGAAGGGTACCGATCGCAAACGACACGGCGAGCTCAGAGAGTTCCGGCAGTTCAGGAGCCGGGGCATCGGTTATCTTTCCTTGGAGAGACTTTTCGACGCTGTAACATGCCTCATTGAGGTCCGGATTGACAGTGTCGAGAGTCCTGGTGGGGACTGGAGTCTGGGCCACGACCTCCAAGGTCCCTATGATAGTGAAAGCAAGCAGATCAATGAAATGCATGTTGAAAGCGAGTCTGAGGTGGATTTTCAAAGTAATAAGTGTTTAAAAAAAAGTTGACTGGTTGTAAGTCTTGGTTGGCTTTATATCTTCGCCTATACCTCGTTCTACGAGGCCTCCGACGCTGCAATCTAGAGAAATTACAAAAATCGCAAGAATCACGAATGTGTCCTATCAAATCAAGTTCGTACTCAAATTCCGAACATCGCACCTTCCAGCCAGATTGGTCGAGGCGCAGCAGCTCTATACAAGTTATATGCATAGGCTCAGCCTCAATCTCGGGCCACCTCGCGCTTTTACACCATCTCATTGGTCGAAAGTGCAAGCTAAGGGAACAGAATTGAAGCTTGTCTTGAAGCTTTTTCAAAGACCGTATAAGGCTTGCAGGCCCAAATTCCAATCCCACCCAGCGTCTGCCATGAGGCAAGAACGAGCGACAAGAAAACGCGGGAAATAGAAACTTAATCAAGTGATGCGTATACTTTTGTGCGACTTATTCAAGGGCGAGTCACTGTAGATCACATTGAAATGTATGCCAGCATGAATGGGCCGCTGTGCTGTGGCCAGTTTTGTTTTGTGCCAAGCCTTCTCTGGCGCGCCAAGTTTCGCGAATGAGGCCTGGGCCAATCTCTCGACAGCGGCACAGTCGATATTGAAATCACGCGTCAGAAATTTGTAGCCAATTACGCTGGGCCAAGCGTGGCAGTACAAACAGGCCTAGTTTCATCAGCCTCGTATAAGTTTTACTGCGAAAAGCAAAAGATTTTGCAGGCTAATTCACACTACTGTCCAAGTAGGACATCTCATATTGTCAGGAGCACCTTGATGCCCTAGGCACGACGATTGTATAGTTTGCGGCAGACGTCGCACATTGGCCACGTCCTAAGGTTAGGCCATTTACTTTTCTCTTCCCGCCTCATTCGATATTGTTTCCCCATTCCACACTGATTAGATCTCATGCTGGCCGCATCCTAAATGTCTAAGACCCATGGCCTCTAGCTCATCGATCTGACCCAAGTCTGGCCCGACGCTTCTAGCCTGCAGGCTCTTGAGCGAGGCATCGTTGACCTTGGTCTTGGGAATCAGCTTCGTTCCCCTTTGATCAAGAACAGCCAGAATATGAGCAGCAGCCTAATGGGAATTAGTAAGTGGCTATTGATGCCTTAAGAAGAGCCCACATACCTTGGCGTTGATGGTGAGTGTCTTCGGGTCTGGGTTCTCGATCGTATCGCATGCTTGATGATAACAAGGATCCTGCTCAACCGCGGTACCCTAACAATATTGTGTAAGTAGAGAACGGCTGAAATGGGTGTAGACTCACAGTGTGCAAGAAACCAAATGGCTTGTTCAAATTCTGCCAGAATGGGGCGTAATCACTGCCGTTGGTGAGGACAGCAGGAGTAACTTCAAGGCCTTTGCTAGTGAAGTAGTCAACCCAGATCTTTTCAGGGACCTCAGAGCCAGGAGGAGCTTTGACGCCATGGGAGCTTCCGTCAGTATCTGCAACTCCAAAGAAACCCTTGGCAACCATGTCGAAGTTGAGATAGACAAGCAGGTTGTTGACGTCCTTTGCGCTGAGGTTCTTGGTGTAATATTTGCTGCCCAGGAGTCCATTCTCTTCAGCACCCCACCAAGCAAATCTGATCTTGTTCTTCGTCTTGTATTTTGAAAGGGCAAGGAAGAGCTCAAGAATCAATGATGTTCCAGATCCTGTTCGCGTTAGTCGATGTTATCATGATGGGATAGACTTTTAAGTACCGTCGTCGTTGATACCAGGGCCAGCTTGAACACTGTCAAGGTGAGCGCCGAGCTGAGACTATGTCAGATATCATGAGAAAATCGTTGTGAGAGGGTCACATACCATAATGACGTTGCGGGGGTCACCTCCCGAGGTCTCAGCAATAACGTTCTGTGTGATTCGCTCCTCAATAGTCTGCGTTTGTTGAAAGTGAGCCTCCAGAGTTTCGCCAGCCTCGATCCGCTCCTTGAGCTTCAGACCATCGGCTTGGTTGATGAAGCCAGCAGGCACAAACTTCTCTGGATCTGGCTGACTGAGCGAGCCAGCAGTAACATTAGTCGTCAGGTCGTGGTAAATGATGACCGCAGATGCCCCGGCAGCTGCCGCAGGAAGTACTCTTCCAGCGAGGGTACCGCCAGTAGGACATCGGAAGCGTTGTACCAGAACAATCTTGCCCTTGACATCTAAATCATTGTATGAAGAGGCGTCACATCCAGCAGCACCTTCGGGGCCAAGAGCGATCTCAGCGGTGATACCTTCCTCACTTGTTGAGGGTGAGTAGGTCAAGCCATAGACATAGATAGACTTGTCATCAACAGTGAGCTCAATTGAGTCGACAAAAGCAAAAAGCGCGGGGAAGTTTTGTTTCCAGACTTTAGCGTTCTTCACTTTCGAGATACGCTTAAAGATATAGTCCACGGACGCGTCATATCCTGGCAATCCGAATGCTCGGTTTCCTCCGTTGTCAAAGGCGATATCATTTAGTGCTTCCAGGTTGGACATAAGACTTCGATCGTTCGTTAGCTCGACTGCCCATTGATATCGAAGCTAGATGGAGGCGATAAAATCTTACCGGTTTGTCTTGATGTCGGACTGCAGTTGTTTTGAGTCGAGCTTACGGGATTTGGCCCATCCAGCACTAGGCGCCAGCGACAGCAAAGTCGCGATTGTAGTACTAAGTCTCATGTCGAGGTACAGACAGCAGTTCTATTGACTAGGTATGTGTCAATTGGAGGTCATAGAAGCTTTTCGTCGGCGCATTGATGGCTTGCTCTCAATTTATAGACTTCTGGGATTGGAAAACTCACGCTATCATGCATCACTAAATACGAGCTAAAAGAACCTTGATCTGCATGAATTGCGGTCAAAATGCACCGAAATCCTGCAGTGATAATCACTTGTCCACGGATATAGTGTCAGTTGCGGAAGGTGATTGTGACCCTTGTCTAGCCAAGTGACGCAACGTCGATGATCACTACGCACGAACCGGTAAAGAGGCCAAGAAGCGGGGGCCTTATCAATGACTGGTGGGTGTGATCATGTTACTAGCCTATATACAAGATCTCGCCCCTCTCGATCAGCCTCATCGAAGCATAATCCGTGAAATAGCTTACTGTCCACATATCAGATGGGGTGAGGGAAGGCCGACCAAGGTTGCAGCAAACGCGGGTCAGATTTGCGATTAGAGATAGCGGAGCATGAGCCAAGATTTTGGCATGCTCTCATTCGCTGATCGTATCAACCTCCTGGTCATGACGACTTTTTGCTAGCGCACTAAATAGGGCAGGTCGAGAGCTGCCCAAGAGCTGGGCAGACAGGGATGTGGAAGCATAAGAATAAGCTTAAGAAACAAAAGTTCTCTAGAAACACTAGGCTAATTAGGCAGGACATGAAAACGAGCGTACCCCGCACGCATACACACAAGAAATTCCTGGCATGCTGTTATATTTCATGTACTACCTTACTTAACTTGACTTGCGAAGCAGATGCCTGTATCTTGTGGGAGACTTAGTCCAGCCTGGATAAGGCGCAGAGAAGAGCTCTTTTATAGCTTTCTAAAAGTCTTAGCACTCGTGATTGTGCGAGATGTCCTGCCTTTCTCCAATTGCCCTAAACTAAAGGCGCTAAATAGCGAGTGATAAGTTGGTATTATTACTATCTACGAAGCAGTTGTTTATACCGCTAAAGAATGTTTTCAAACATAATGAACTTCGACTACTTTTAACGGATCAATATTGTTTAGAAGGCGGATTTAAAGGTGGAAATCTGGGCCTGATATTATCGATAAGCCTGGTCGTCGGCTTAGATAAAAAAAATCTCCTAACTGAATAAATCCGAAGACAGAAAAGAATCTTGAGGAAGTCTATTGTTGTAGTAGCTAGGCTTATAAAATTGTATGCTGCTCGATCAGTTAGTTAATTAGAACTAGTTCATGTTATCCAGAGTGATTATCGTCCCATAGTTCAAAAGAAATTAGTTGAGTTCTTTCATCTCATTCTTGACGAAAAAAACTGACTACTAAATAAGTGAGTGATAAATTGTCGTTAAATTATTTGAACTAGAATAACTAATCAAGGTAGTTTTTTCTTCTCTTGACTTTTCTTTGTATTGCTTTATATATTTTTTCCCTTCGCGGGCAGCTTGTTGCTTAAATCACGTGCGGTCGCGTCTTGGGAAAAAGCAATGTTTGTTCAAATCAATTCGCGAGGCTGCAGGTTGGTTCAAACGTGTTCCTCCATCTACATACAATCTTCACGTAATCTTCTACAACACAAGCTATTGATAATGTCAGTCAAGGAGGAGTCCCCGGACTTTCCAATGTCCCAATCTCATTTTGCCAAGTTCGACAACTTTGCCCCCAAGGACGACGCGCCATTCGACGATGAGTTCGCGCGCCTCGCGTCATCCCAGAATTGGGTTCCTGGCAGCCAAGTCTACACCCAAGAGCGCACTATCGCCATGCGCCAAGAACTTCAACTGCATTACTTTTCCAATTCCCAGCAGCCAAACGGAAAGCTCACCGAGGAGGAACAGTTAGAGGGATACCAGAATCTTTGCCGCGAGGTTCGCATACCCGTAAAAGACTCCATCGCCGAATGCAAAAAGGACCTCAAAAACACTCTTGTCAATATTGTCGACCTGATTGATGCCCGACGGGTGCAAAAGGACGTCAAGGTATGGACAGACTTTGAGGCTTTTCGGGCCTATACACTTCAAGATGAGCATCGCATCAACATGCAGGAGGCAAAGCAGGATGGTGGATATCTGGCATCTCTACTACAGCGACTCAATGGTCCAAGATCACATCGCAGAAGGGGTGGAAAGAATGGCCGTTCAAACTCTAGGAAAACCTCCGGGCGGGTAGAGAAGAAGAAGCCTGTGTCGAAGCCACCACGGGAGCAATCTGTCAAGACGGAACGGTGATGGAACATGTTTGAGAACAATGTCGGGAGACAGCGTACGGGGTGTGCGTTAACGTTATCATCATAACCTCAAAGGCTTCATTACCAGCAGACTCATGTCAACACTATCGTAGAGAAACGCTACACGGGTGAATGACTCTTTCACATTGAGTGCCTCAACCGGCAATAGTATCCTCAGGCATGGGCTGGTTTGCAGCGATCAAAGACTTGGGCGGCCACTGCCCTGCGTCAAAAATGCAATCAAGCTCATGTCGCCCAGAGTATAACCTGCGCGTGGGCTCCTCTTCGCAGCTGTAGTCTTTTCGAATCTCTGAAGGCAATGTGACCAAAGCCGAGCAGCTTGGGGGGATAGTCAGTGACATAGTGAATTTGCCATCCTCAAGCCTCCATTCACATGCTACCAGCCCGTAAGGCCCCTCGAAAGAAACCTTGGCACTGGTGATATTTCCTCCTGGTACAGGACGTACGCGAATCACACGCCACCCCGGCTCATGAGGTGAGATGCCGCCAACGGTTCCATGCAACCAGTCTCCAACTGCGCCGAGTGCGTAATGATTGAAACTCGTCATTTGGCCAGGATTTATGCGACCGTCTGGCAGCATACTATCCCACCGTTCCCATACTGTGGTTGCGTCATGCGACACCACAGCATACAGCCAGCTGGGGCAGGTCGTTTCGAGTAGCATGCGATACGCAAGCTGCGAACGACCAACCTCTGTAAGCGTATGGGATATGACAGGAGTCCCGGCGAAGCCTGTGCTGATATGGAAGCGCGCAACGCGTACCAAGCGTTCGAGCGCCTTTCCAGCAGTTTTACGTTGTTCATCGTTCTCAGGGTACAATCCGAAGCGAATAGCAAGACCGATTCCTGTCTGAGAGGTTGACATGAGATTCCCCTCTGCAGTCATGTATCGCCTTTGGAACAGGGCCTTTAACCGCTCTCCATCTTCCCTGTACTTGACGCCAAGTTCAGTCTTTCCTAGTATGATGCATAGTTTGGCAAACACAAACGTCGTATGGACCAGGTACGCATTCGCTACGAGAATGCTATCCGTGCGTCCATTGCCCGGATCTTCGGGCGGAGCACTAGGATCTAACCAGTCCGCAAGCTGCCACTTATCTGGGTTCCACAGACCATCGGGAGCTCTATCAACACCCTGATCCAGCCAAGTTTGCATGCTCTCGAACTGCCTTTCTAGAAGACCTTTGTCGGAGCTGTACTGGTATAGTACGTCGGGAGCTAGGATCGTCACATCATCCCATACTGCCTGAGCTATGTGTGGCCAGTTAGGACTAATAGCCAAGGGGCATACGAGAGGAGGAATGCCACCTCTTCCTTCCTCTAATTGTTCCACTGCGACATCCTGAAGCCAGTTGCCGAGGATACCCAGTGTATCGTAAAGGTATGTGGCGGTCGGGGCAAAGACTTGAAGATCACCAGTCCATCCTAGGCGCTCGTCTCGCTGTGGGCAATCTGTTGGCAAAGATAAAAAGTTGCCACGCATTGACCACACGATGTTCTTGTGCAATTGGTTCACATAGGGGTTGGAGCACTCGAAGAATCCTCGACGTTTCATATCTGTGTGAAGCACGAGAGCTTGAACGTCGTCGATAGATGGCCCATTACCAGGCCAGCCATCAACCTCAACATATCTGAAACCGTGAAAAGTGAACTTTGGTGTCCAATTTGAGAGTGTTTCGCCCGAACCTATGATCGTGTCGCGACATTTGGCATCTCGAAGTGGTCGTGTTCCCAGCTCTCCATTTTCTATTACTTCAGCGTGGCGGAAAGTGATGCTTTTGCCTTTCTCGGTGGCAAGGCTCTGTATGAACAGTTTGCCCACGAGGTTTTGACCAAAGTCCAGGATCGTCTTACCGCTCTTACTGCTAAAGATCTTCTTGCGGTACTTGGTCTCAGTAACCCGGACTGGAGGTATATCCGGCGCCACGAGTTGAGCTGATGGCTTTGGAAGGATTCTGGTGTCCAAGGTATCTGAGGTAGTGTGATTCATATCGTAGACCTCGCCGTCGTAGATTTCGCTGCTGATAAGAGGACTTGTGGTACATGACCAGCTGTTGTCTGAACGAAGGTCCCACGAGACGGTTGTCGCTTCGTCTTGAACCTCCAATTGGGCAAATAGCCCTAGCTCATCACCGTATCGAAAACGTATGCCACCTTTGAAGCCGAGTCTGCCAGCGTACCAGCCCTCGGCAACATCGACACTGATGACATTCTTCTCTCCAGGGAGTAGTAAGGATGACACGTCATGAATACGGTAAGCGAGTCGGAAACGGTAGCTTGTCCAGCCTGGGGCAAGATGCTCATCACCAACACGACGTCCGTTGATTGTAGCCTCGAAGACACCCAAACTTGTAATGTACAACCGCGCTCGAGAAACGGAAGTGAAATCTTGTGGCAGACTAAACTCCTTATAAAATCGTCTCGGTCGCAAGGGCCCATGAGGTCCAATTCGGTTCGCGGAGGTAATGAAGTTGGCTTTGAAATCGCTTGGCTCTAGAAGAGCAGCTTCAACCGTCGCGGAAGCAGACCAGGGGCTGTCTTCGGTGCTACTCGACTCATCTTGGAGACTTTTCCCACGGACCCGAACACGGACAGTAGCAGACTCGCGTGATGAAAGTGGTCGTGCTGGCCAAGGCACTAAAACCGATTGATCACTGCTGATTTGGAATGTTTCCACGTCTTTAGTGCTGGCGAAAGTGACTTCCACCTCGTAAGAGGTTTGGACCCAGGTAGATGCCGTCGATGAAGAGGTTTCAAAGGCCCATGAAAGTCGGGGCGTGGACGTGTCTACGCCGAGTCCACTGTGGTGATGCTCGAATTTGAGCTGGCAGACGTGAGGAGAAGACATGACTCGTGTTCAGAAGGGGCGGAAGACGCTTCAGCTAGTCCTCAAAACGTGTCTCAATCCTGGCCAGGGCATCAATTAGTACCTACCTTCTCCATATGAGAATCTCGGGAAACGGGTTAACGTACAGCGAAGTTGTGGAACGATGGAGCGTAGAATCGCGGGTTCTCATGAGTAGGATTGTGGAGATTTGGGCCTAGTGCACTCCTGTCTAGGTCGACTGTCACCCCAGGTGGTCCAGCTGAATGATAAGTATTTTGCTTTGGGTATTAAACCGTATTATTGAATTCTTACCAAACTTAGTCCAAATTAATCGAAAGCTTTACTCAATACCAGATAATTATTCTAATATGAGGATAATTCTATGTTTTTCGTCTTTTATTTCTTCAGGTTTAAAACTATAATACCATCGATGTACTCCTAAATCTCAAGTTTTGCTCGGACCGCATGCACCCTAAATGTGGCACCGAGATCGGCATAGGTACACAAGTATGTAGCCATCGGGACATAGCCGAAGGCTACGTAGACCCAGTCTATGATCCTTCGAGGAGCTTAGATAGGCACAATTCGGTGTAAGATCAGCCGAGCTTCTCGGGATTTCGGTTCGTTTTTAGGGCGGCACCATTCCTACGTCCGGGGAAGTATGGGGACCCCAGATTGTGGGGAAATGCTGGGTTTTCTATATCTTCATATCCCAGATGTTGGATCATGTTGTATCACTTCTCATCACAGTAACTTCGGAACCATGGGCTTTCTTGCTGTTGCCGTGGCTCTGGTAGCTGCCCAAGGCGGCTTCATTTATGGTCTTGATTCTGGTATGGGCGCGCCGTTTTCGTTGACAACTGATTTTTAACAAGCTCACGCAGGCATCATTGCGACAACTTTTGGACATGACACCTTCAAATTGGCCATGTATGGGCCCTCGATGGTCAATACCGCATATCAAGGTGCTATTGTGTCTGTTTACAATGCTGGGCAGGCTATCGGTGGCTTGACGACTGGATACGTTGCAGACAAGTTCAGTCGCAAGTACACAATCCTGCTAGCATCAATCTTGAGTGAGTAATACATGGACCACAACCTGTTCTCAGTACTAATATCCAAGTTTAGCCATCATCGGAGCCGTACTTCAGTGCGCTGCAGTCAACATAGGCATGATGGTCACGGGACGTCTCATCGCCGGCATCGGATGCGGTCAAATCCTCTCTGTCGTTCCCATCTATTTGGCCGAGGTCTCCTCGCAAGACCGCCGCGGCTTTCTCGTCGGCCTTCAAGGCATGATGATATCGATCGGATTCGGCATTGCGAACTGGATTGGATACGCAGGTGCTTTCGCATCTGGTGATGGACAGTGGCGCATTCCTCTCGCCATGCAACTCCCGATCCCTATTATACTGTGTGTCATGATCTTCTTTGTGCCATTCTCGCCGCGTTGGCTGGTACTCAAGGATCGTCACGAGGAAGCCAGACAAGTTCTCGCCAGCCTGCACGGCAAGGCAGACGACAGGGAACTTGTTCAAATCAGAGAGCAAATCCAGTTGGAGCGAGAGCAGGGTAATCTCAACTGGACAACAGCACTTGGACACATGTTCTCGAAGAAATATGTTCGTCGGACGCTGACTGCTTCCTTTATTGTCACCATGAGTCAGCTCTCTGGTTCTTCAGTTATTCAGGTACGTGGCAATTTTATCGACATCTAGACGTATACTGACCGCAGCTATCAGAACTTCCAAAGTGTCTTCTACCAAACTGTTGGTTTCACTGGTCGCACAGCCCTCCTCATTAGCGGTGTATATGGCATGATGGGCATCATCGGCCAGGTTATTTACCTTGTCTTCGTTGCTGACAAACTGCCACGTACTCGCACACTATGGGTAGGTTCTCTTATCCTCAGCTCAATGATTGCCATCTGTATGGCTCTGAGCGCACAATTCGGCTCCGCGGACAATGAGAACCAGGCGGGTGCCCGAGCTGCCATTGCGTCCATTTTCATCTACTCGCTGAGCTATGCCATTTTCTTCAACGCCATGGTGTGGGTGGTGCCGTCCGAGCTCTTCCCTTTCTTCTTGAGAACAAAGGGTCTAGCATTTGCTGTGGCATCCAAGTCTGTGATAGCAATTGTTTTATCTCAAGTAACGCCGTTGGCGCTTGCTGATGTCAGTTGGAGGTAAGTGTACTAAATAATGGAGACTGAGGTATTAAACGACTAATATTTGAATACAGGTACTATTCTCTCTTCATCGCATCCAATCTTGCAGCCGCTATCTTTTATTTCTTTTTTCTTCCCGAGACTGTGAGTGGTCCTTGTCAGCAGTTTTGAATGTCTTATTAACCTGAGAACAGTCCGGGAAATCTCTTGAAGAGATCGCTGCTTTGTTTGGTGACGAAGTCGTGGTGTCATCTAACCAAGCCGAGGCTAAAATTGCGCATGACTCTGAGTTTCACGAGCTGGAGCACAAGGACTCAAAGCGACAAAATGTTTAGATAAGCTTGAATGGGCGGTATGGCTTAGTTGGCATTGCTCTCAAAGTTCCAGTCCCCAACTCCATCCGATGTAATTCTACAAGCATAGTAACCAAACACCTTACGACAGAGAGATACAAGTAGCAATATTATTTCGAAAAACTGCATGCTGATTAATAGGTATTTCGGGTTTCGTGCCCTGGCTGGACATGGTAAAGCCGAGGCAACTGATCGTTCGTACCTGGCGGGACGAAACTTCAGGGCTTATCCGTGTGACTGCAATGCCCCTGTACCTAAGACCGCAAGTTATCTCAAGTCTTCAAATTGCCTGAATTTTCTTAAACGGAAGCAATCTATTCGACGAGGTCCTCTTCGGAATGTCACGACTTGGCATGACTACTCACTAACGACAGGCATGCACTCGTTAGTTGAGTCAGCTAGTTGTCGGTCTGATTTCTTTCTCCACATGTTGATCTATTCGATATTTACTTTGTGCTAGAAAGCGGTGGCATGAAGCTTGTTTCCATACAAGATACGGAAAGAAGTGTTTAAGGTCGTGGGCAATACCAACCCTTATAAGTAAACTATTCCAAATGAGACCAATGGTGACGATCAATCCTTTTGCTCATTTGACGAGCCCAACGCTAGCGCCCTTTCCCAGCCACTCAATACTCAAATTGCTGTTTAACCAGCTTCTCACTCAGCTCCCAAAGCATTTCCGCGTTCGTTTCACTGGTGGCCCACGGGTAGACTTCCTCCTTATAGGGGTCAGCGATACGGCAATCGTTGAGATATGCACCGTTCTCCTCAGCAATGGTAGTATCAAAGGCAGCAAACACATGAGTTGCAACTCCTTCATCCAAATCCTTCATCTTTACATTTTCGAATCCCTACATGTACTTGGTTCCCATAGCAGCATCGACATCCTGCATACTCTTCAAGAAGGCTGTGATGTCACCGGCGTGTGCTGAAAAGTTGGTCATGATGCCGCCTGGATGTACGCTAAAAGCTGTGAGACCCTTGTGCCCAAGCCTTTTCGCCAACGAGAGTGCCATCAGGCAATTAGCAGTTTTAGACTATCCATAGGCAGCCCACTTCTCATATATTTTCCCGCCATTAAAGTTATAATCAGTCCATCGGATATTGTGATGGCGATGCCCGGCGCTGCTGATGTTAATGACTCGAGGGGCATCGGCGTTCAGTAGCTTGCTCATGATGAGGTTGGTAAAGAGGAAATGGCCGAGATGGTTTGCTTGAAACTATGTCTCGAAGCCGTCCTCTGTCAGACCGTATGGAATAGCCATGGTTCCAGCATTGTTGACCAGGACATCAATGCGAGGAACGTCGTCATTGGGCCAAGAGAGCATAGTCTCTGCGGCCTTTCGTACGTTTGCGAGAGAACTAAGATCCAGAGTGAGAGGCCTCACCATGATTTTGGGGTGATCGACCTTGAGCTCGTCAATAAGGCCTTGGAATTTGGGAGGGCTTCGGCCAGCAAGAATGAAAGTAGCGGGCTTTAAGACAGCAACTTGTTTGACAAAGCTTTCTCCAAGGCATCCTGGTGAAACTCCAGTGACGATGATAACCTTTCACGTGATATGAGAGGCGTAGCAGGGCACAAGCTCGCTGGCTTTGGTGTTCTTGTCAAGGATAGGAGCCATGTTGGCCGTCAGGAATATGAACTTATCTGTTTTCGGGAAAGTGAATCAAAAATGATGAATTGGTGAGATAATTTGGCTCTACTGTAAGGTAAGAACAGCATATCTAAGCTGATAGCTTGAGATGGCCTTGAGTTCGACATGCTCATTCTCCCATCTTTGAACCTTTTGCCGTTCGTATGAGGTGAAAGCGGCGATTAGCTTAGATGTGTTACCTATCTCCGTTATACCTTCCGAGAGTCCGCTTCCAATATGAAATTCCGCTGAAATAAGGTTTCCGTGGCCTTAGTCCAACTTGCTAAGTGTCCATGCTCAAAGAGTTGGGTGTTGTTGCGAAGTGAATCCATGGCCATTAAACACGACTCCCGTATGCCCCACAACCCTACGGCATTCGTTCTGTTTGTGGTAATTTTGTCAGCTGCCAAGCATGGGCCCGATGCGAGATTCGGCCAATCACGGCAAATTTACGCTGGCTTGTTCTAGTGCAGGGTAATAGTCAGGGTCCATCTCATTTTCATATACAAAAAGCCAGATGCTCTGCCAGCTCAAAATAGTATCACAACCTCGAAAAGCTAACTCTAACATTAGTACACCCGCAGGACACACACATGAGTGCACAACCGGGTTTGTTAAAGTGTGCATCGATGTTGTCAATATGACCTCGATACATCCCCACGTTAGTTTGCTTTGAATCCAAGTCCAGAACCTCAGGATTCATTTCTCGTACAGCACTATTTAGTGACTATTCTGGAGCGATACCGGTAGCTTCGTGACTTAATGTATGTCAAATTGTCATATATCGATCATGCCGATACATCAATTTAGTCTACAATGTGCTGAGTCGATTTAGATATTAAAAATGAGATTGGTTAGGATAACATGATTTAGATAAGATAAGAGAGATAAGATAGTGAGAGATAAGATAAGAATCTCACAGTAAATCGCGTTACGAGCTCTCAGGCCAATCAATTCCGTCTCAGGTCAGTATTTTACCCACAAGACCTTGGCTAGGGTGCAATCAGCCAAAGCCCCTCAACGATACAGACAATGCTCTCCAGCAATTTGATATATCAATTACTGACACACCATCTTACTGTATATCATTCACGTTTTGGATTCACTCTCGGCGAAAAACATAACGCTCCAGCCAGCTTAGATACTTCTCTATCGTTCTGAGACTGATCCGAATATAAACACACTAGTATCTAGTATCCTCATCTTGTTATGAGCCCATGGCTGAAACTGACACTAATGAGGCAATCTAAGTTAGAAACTGATTCAAATTAAGGCAATAATTTCTCCTTGCCAACTAGATATCCAACATCGCGTTATCATGGATTACACGTCGCAACAAAAGCAAGAATGTCATCCAGCAGCCTCTTAATGTGACTCAATACTAGAACTGAGAAGATCAGCAAACTGCATCATGTGATAAGAGGTATAACTTACCATGTCCGCCATTTTCGTAAACAATAACCTGACTTCCAGGAACCAGCCTCTGAATCCGTTCCGCGCTTGCAGTGAGGGGTACCCCCTCGTCTGCACCGCCGTGTATGATAAGTAATGGTACCGTTTTGTCTCTGCCGAAATCGACCAACTTGTCTGTCAGATCCTGTGAAGTAAATATCTGCGCACATCTTTCTATTGCCAGAGCATCGGCAGCATCAAGAATTCGCTCGAATAGCTCGATGTCTTTATCAGATACCGTATTCGAGCTTCCCACTCCAAGTGGCCCTCGGAAGTTTGCCGATACGAACTGAGAGCGATTGTATCTTAACGACTCTAGGATCATATCCCATGCCTCTCTAGGCGTGGCTTTTGGGCATGTTGGTGATGCAACAGGACAGGGCAGTGAGGAGCTGATCCAGACAAAGCCCTTGAGTATCTTGTAAGGGCGGCCATCGCTTATGGATACAGATTTTAACATACCTTACAGTTTGTCCTCACGTAATTGTTATTAGCATGAGCTAAAAGTGTTTCTCCAGTTCCCATGCTTGCGGCGATGAAGATGAACGGCCCTGGTTTGACCTTCTCTAAAAGAGTGACAACATCTTGCGATAGGACATCATAATCAATGTCCCCACTGCTATCCGGGCCACTCCAGTCACTTTGGCCATGGCCGCGTCGATCAAGTGCGATACACCTAAACCTGTATGTCTCACAAAGGTTCAAGAGCAACGAATCAAACATTCGAGATGACAATGGCCATTGATGAAGAAAGACGAGGGTTAATTCTTTGTCTTTAGGGTCGTTCTTCGAATTGAAAGGAGGAGGACTGTTTGCAGGAACTAAATCCCGGTAAAACAGTTGAGCTCCATCAAAAGAGCTATGATAGCGCGGCATATTGATTAGTACTTGCAGCGATAGTTGTTAGATGAACAAGAACAATCCAAGGTGGAAGCACTTTATATACTGAAGGAAGAGTTCCTGCCTCGAGTTCAGCGATGGTCCATTTGTTTTGAACTTAGACCTCGGTCGAGTCGAGTCAACATTTACACGTTCCATATTGGGTTGGTTGAATCCCTTCCCATGTCATGTCATAAAGTCCGACGGACTTTGGGAGGTCTCGTGGCATCATATTCTTACCCCGCATTGAACATGACTTCAATACGATATCAGCATCGTCGGCATTGGCACAGTCTCATAGTACGAGTGGTTGTGAAATTACTGTACTGTGGAAACTGCCTCGGCTCGTGGTAACTTGATTGAGTACGATGGTGGAAATAGACTTTGGCTATGGTTGGCCATCCTGATATGATTTGGATGAGAAGACTTGGCTGGCCATGCCTATGCCTCAGGACCATTTTTTCCTTCTTTTACATCGTATTTGGTACCTCACTGCTATCGTCACCGACCACAAGGAAAGGGAGAAGGAAAATGGAAGAGCTCGACCCAATAAATAACCCTAAATTTATTATGAGGTACTGTCAACTAACCACTATCCGATCGTATATGAGCTACGTAAGGTGACCCCGCATAGAAGAATATCAATGCTCAATTATAGGACGGCAGTTAAATACCGCTACCATCGGCGTCTTCGGGTGATCCCTCAACAACGTACTTTCGGTTGGAAGTGGGTCTACCGAGGCATCTCACTATGGTTCCCGTTATTCAGTATATGCACTGTACAAGACCTCGACATTCCCGGACATTAAACTGAGTTGTGAACAGTCGAGAGAGGCCTTATAAAAAGGGTCTCATCACTACGTGACCTAATATCCTGTATCATTCGATCTGCATATCATTCCATTCTTCCCTAGCTCATCACCGATCGCACATCTTATCAAAGCCTCTATCATTATGGCTTCACAAAACAACAATTATCAAGTCATCATCACTACGGAAGACGACAAAGCGGCGGCTGAAAAGCGTCGTACAGTCTACACCCGCCCATTCTTTCTCTTCTGGCTGAACTCTTTCATTTTCGAGGTGTTGATGCTCGTTATAAGCATCATCTTCTTCTCTGGCTTCAGGGACTTGTTCCCCAGATTCATGTGGACCATCTTCTTCTGTCCACTTGGAATGGGTGGAGCAATGGGAAGCCTCGTGAATGCTTTCATTGTCGACAAACATTACGGAAACAAGGCCGTTCATTTTTGTGCTATTATGAGCCTTTTGGTTCTGGGTGCGTGCAATGATCTTTGTTACAATTTGGATCTTGTGTTTGGCTGGTTCGGCTCCCATGACCATTTCTGGTGGTGGCATGCGCGTTATCCTCTGATATACGGAGTGGGTTACGGAACGGGCAAGCTGTTGTTTACGGATAAAGGGCAGGAGAAGCTTGCTGGTTGGGGTGTCTAGGCTCGAAACAGCTATATGAAAGACGGGTTGTTTCACATTCTCTATGCAAACCGTGGCTCTTATGATTGACCTTGGGTTATGGTACTGATGGTTTTTGAAATCGCTCATCACTGGTCTGTAATAAAAGACACTGGACAACTGGCTTATCTAGTCTGTAACACACTAGAAAGAAAATCAGATTTGACTGGATCATTGTTTTATCTGTCTGCCTTCATACCTTGTCACAAATTATATACTCAATTCAATGTCGTATCCTTCTGGACTACAGTCACAATCATGTAAAAATATCTTATTTCGTGAAGATTCAAGTTGACGATTTTGGACACTTTACCTCATAGAAAAGTTCTCATGATGACGGGGGTTTGAAGACTGGAAAATGCCGCAAGTATTAATAAGTGCTACTAGTAGACTCAAGGCAGCCAGAGCGGTAGAAGAATACAGCGCAGCGCAATAACAGACAAGGTCTCCTGCGCCACTCCCAACTACTTGAGCTTCCACGAAGCCAGCAATGCCGATCTCAATGGCGAGAGATGCAGAAACACATCAAACGTACCGAATTCGGACCGGACCGGCCGTAAGGCCATCACGATATGCTGGCCTTTCATGCTTCCCTGACCCACAAAGCACTCTTGATTGCGAGTAATGATGCAGCCGAAGGAGTGAGTGATGATGCCCCCAGACATGGCCGGTCTATAGGTTGGCCGACGTGACAGAATTTTTATATTCATGCTCTAAGATGGATCATTGGTAAAATCTACCACAACAACATGCTTAGCAATACCCTTCAGACTATCAATCAACTTCAGATGGGCTGGCTCCTTGAACATGTAGTAATCGCGATCCTCTACATTCGCGAACTCTACTACAAACACGTGCGTGATGCATTCTAGACTGGCTTAGCTGAATCCGCTCTTACGTTTTGAAGAGTGAAGTTACCTCTCTTCCTTCCACAGAGTTATCACGCTGGCAGAACTTGTGGCCAAAAGTAGCAGAACGTTTTGGAACCAAGGTCAGTGAGTCTCAATTCGATGGGGAGCCTGGGTCTTTGAGCTCATCCAGAGACTTGAACCCCACTCCACCCGTTAGTCTTTTGCAGAAACAAGCTGGACTCAAAGGTGTTGCAAAGAGAGGAAAGATTGAACAGCGAATTGATCTCATCAAATGGAGTCAACAATCTGAGGTGAAGCAAGCATGGAAAGAATTGTCAAAGCGAGATGGGCTGGATGAAAAAGCCCTCGAGAAAGCCACATGGGGTTTCCTTGGTTTTGTCTGGGGAAGAAATTACGATCTCGTCATGAGCATGAGTAAAGCACAAAAATTTGGATGGTCCGAGTGAGTCAACCTTCCTTTCACGAAACGTAGTCCGGTTACTAACAATTCTATCAGATATCTGGATACTTGGGAAAGTTTCTGTTTTGATCAGCTCGAGGCTGCAAAAGTGCTTCCGAAACGCAAGTAATTTTCATGGATGTATGGGTTATATGAGAAGTTGTTAGCTCAGATTCAGAAAAGCAATAGTAATCATTCCGCGCGGCCAAGTTAATTCTCTTGCTCGTATGCAGCTCTCAAGAGCTGAAATTTGGATTGCTAGGCCCAAGCTTGGCCTCCCGTTGTTGGTGCACTATCTGTTTTTCCGGCTCTCAGTTTTTGATGTCATGTTTTCATCGATGACATAGAAATCTTCAGCATTGAGCAAGCCACAACGTTGCGTTGAAGGAGGCCCAGAATCTATGTGGCTGCTATGGCGTAGTTCTGTGTGATCTATCGGGTAAGCCCACCTATAAAACCCAAATCTTCGGTGAGGTAGCCGAATGTAAGCCTGTAATGTCAATGTTGTTACCATTAGGCAGTCGTGTTAGCAAAGGTTTTTATGCTTAAATCGTGGAAAAAACTTATTCTTTATAGCTGTTTAAGCTGACCACTGCGAGCGTGACAGCACCTTACAATCGTCAATGTTATACTTACTCGGAGGGTTCTAGTGACATCTTACAACATTATATAGACTCGCGAGTTGCCATATCATACATCCACGATAAAATTACCGTAGATGCTCGAGAAATTGGCCGCATTAGTGGTCAGACTTATGCAAACCTGAGTCTATTTCTACAATAGTGACTGGCCAAGATTACGGCGAGGCGTTGATCAGCGCCGGACTTATATTTGTCCCTGCTGCGTTATTTGCTTTGAGGGGAGGAACCCCAACCCAGCCGCACTTCATGGCGCCCACTAATGCGGCCAATCCCTCGAGAACTTACGGTAACTGGCGAAGTGCTAAGTTGCGCAATTGGTTGTGAAATAATTAGTTTAATACTATGATTGTCAGATAGGTAGTCCCTTAGCACCTTGATGACCATATTCACGATACTTGGCTTGAGTATAGGGCATAATCATTTCGGGTAAATGCGTTGTTCACAACCCCTTACAAAGGAACTATTAATAGCTTGGTAGACTAATTGGCTTAAGAGTTAAGCTTAGTTTAGAGCCGGCGGAACGCTTGCCATTTGTGGACGTACGCACCCAAGTGGGACAGGCTTGAGCAATGCTCAGACGAAGAACAAGTCGATCGACTGCACCTTGGGGGGGAAAAAAAACTAGAAGCACCACGATTATAACGTTCTCATTATGCCAAGCCAATGGCTTGACCTTACAGCTTTACTAGTAATAAAATTCAACAAACTCTTAGTTTGTTCTCCAGCAAGCATGAGAGCATCGCTCTTTTTGTGGTGGTCAGTGCCTTGGCACAGCAAACCATCTACTGATACCTTAGGTTAATAGCAGGGATTGTCAATGTGCAGAATTTTCACAGTGAAAAATAAGCAATGACTGATACTTGCCAAGAAGCATGGCGTCTTAGCAACATCTGCTCCCCAGAGCCGATGAACCGAGGGTCTGGACACACTTGGCATCGCTTCTCTTGTTAAATATCTCATCAGTCGCAGTGGATTTTGTAGGCGGCCGATCCCAGACGCAAGCCCCGCAAAGCAAGCTTTACTGGTACTACAAACCGAACCTTAACCCAACGTTTACTCCACATGCAGCAAAAGTCCCTCAACGAATAAGTTAAGATCGTTGGCAGGTGGATTCCTGTCAAACTTCTCAGGGTCTGCCCCGACTAGCCTGACCTGATCTTTACCTAACATGGTAGAAGTGTTACGCCGTTGTCATACGAACGTTAGTGTCGGCATTTAGCCAAGAGTTTATTGGCACGGCAGATATGCCAGATTGCTTTGGGTCAGGAAGAGATGAAGACCCTTGTTTATCTTATAAATCTGATAATCTAATCTGGTCGGTGGGGTAGGATTGAGGGAAAAAGACTACCGGTATTTGATAAAAAGAATAGTTTGTCTTGAATTTTTACAACAGTCTTGTGTTCTGTTTGCCTTGACAGCGCGTGCCTCATTGTTTGACTCTCTCATCACCTTAGTCTCACATTGCCTTGGTGACTTGTTTTGTTCCAAAATGGGTTCGCAAGAAGGAGGGATCGGCGATAACATTCGCAGTGAGTCCTTGCCTCCTGAAGCGGGGAAAATTCAACGGTATGCTGACAGGATTAAGGTTTCTTCTTGGGAGCGGCGGCAAAGTCGCAAGATGAGAGACGTCTCGTGAGAAAATTGGGTATGTCATTTCAAAGCCTTTCACTTTGAAGACTGCTAACTAGATCTTCCAGATTTCTTTATTTTGGTATGTTACTTCTGTATATCTCTCAGAAGGTGGAAACTCATTCGGGACAGACTTACTGCTGCTTGAGCTACTTCTTCAACTTTCTCGGTATGGTGTTATTTCCATTCCGAAGTGAGTTTTACTGACCGGGAACTAGATCGTGCTGCCTTTGCCAATGCCTATGTACGTTCAAATGCGACTTATCTATCAATTTGCAACTAACAATTCACGAGGTCGCTGGTCTTCGTGAAGCCCTGAACATGACTGGCCATGACTACAACAACGTACTTTCTGTCACCACCGCTGGGTAAGTCTCTTCTTGCCAAGAACACGTTCCTTACTTACACGGCGTCTAGAATGGCCGTTGGTCAACTTCCCCATGGAATCATCATCCAAAAGATTGCGCCGCGCATCTGGTTTCCCTCCATGGTCGTCGTCTGGGCTGGATTGACTGTAAGATGATGGTGAATATTCCCCATGAGACAAAAGACTGACATAATACAGATGGCCAGTGCTGCAGCGAAAACAGTAACTCAACTCTGCGTTATCAGATTCTTTCTTGGCTTAGCTGAGGCTAGCACCTATGCTGGTACAATCTATATCATCGGCGCATGGTACAAGCCTGAAGAAATCTCCAAGCGAACTGCTCTATTCACTGCTTCGGGCCAAGTGGGCACAATGTTTGCTGGAGTTATGATGACGGCAATTCATAAGGGCATGAGAGGATTGGCCAGCTTGCAAGGCTGGCAATGGGTGTTTCTGATCGGTCAGTAGCCCCAATATGACCAGTAGTCGCTTGAAACTAACATTGATAGACGGCATCATCACCTTGCCCATCGCTGTTTTTGGATTCCTCTACTTCCCTGACATTCCAGACATCACCAAGGCCAAGTATCTGTCTCCAGATGAGCGAAAGCTCGCAATCACCAGACTCCCACCAATCGAGCGAGATGGCCATAACATCATGCCACTATCATTGATCAAGAGAGTCTTTCTGACTCCCATGTTGTGAGTCTTGATATGCCTACGTCACTGATAGAGTCTTCTAATATTGTGTCTAGCTGGATTCTCTTTTTCTGGTCCCCAGTCTGCGCCAGCACTGAAGCCTTTCCTCTCCAAAACACTTATCTCTTGTGGCTCAAGCACCAAAGTGACAGCTTCTCCCAGGCTCAGATTAACACGTATCCTCTGGGTGTGCAAGCCGTGGGTATTGTCGCAAACATGCTCGCCGCGTGGCACATGGACGCCACCGGCCAGCGAGTCCCAATGGCTATACTCGCCGTCCTTCTTCAGATCGTCGTAGGAGCAATGCTTCTTGTGAGAGACCTGTCTTTCGGCGGGACCATGTTCGCCTTCTACCTTGCTGGAACTGCCTATATGGTCAACCCACTTATCTTCGGTTGGGCGAATATCATCCTGCAGCGGACGGGTGATGATGCTATGCGCAGTGTGACACTTTACTCGATGAACATCGGATCCATGGTCTTGTGGACGTTCTGGGGTATTATCTTCTACAGCGCTGCTGATGCGCCTTACTGGAAGAAGGGCTCTATTGCACTTATCGTGTGCTGTGGTGTCATGTTTGGATACATATGGCTTGTTCACTATGTAAGTTTGGTTGGTCTTTCTTAAGACAAGTTACTAACAGCCTGCAGCTCGATAGATTGACTGCGAAGAAGTATGGTGGCCGTACACATGAGAATGCTGAAGAGCCTGTCAAGGTGGCCGAGGTAGATGAAGAGGGAAAGACTCCTGAAGTTTCAGAGAAGAATACCACCTCTTAATTACTGAATCTGCGGCAGCCAGCCACATATCACTCTTTTGCTCATCCGACTCTGAATGGTTGTAATGGCATTATCATGCAGACTCTCGGAAAAGAGGATTTTGAACAAAATACTTTTGAACTCTTAACCATAATACTACGACTATTTTGGTGCCTATAATGATCAAGTGGGAGCCAGCAATTGGGCTTAGTGTTGTCACTTTGTGGCACAGCCATAGACATTTTGTGATGAAATATTTTCATTTTTTCAAGACCCGTTTCGTTCAGTTGTGTCGTGCCACATCCAGTCATCAACTAGATTGACCTCATCATTCAGGTTGACCTCTTGCGCATCCACCATCTCCGCGAGAGAAAGTATCTGTCCCGGCGACAATTCGAAGAAGGTACCTGCGCCAGGTTCTAGATGAGGGAACATACTTGCCTCGCCCCATTGGTGATTCAGTTCGCTGTTGACTGCTGCCTCATTCGTATGAACTGGGTCGTTAGAGTTGTCGCCTCGGCATCGTGTTTTCCACAACTCAATCATGTCATGCAACTGCTCAATCTCCCCCTTGCGAAAGCGGGCAGGCCTGCAGCCACGGTTGATAAAGTCTTCAAGGAGCTGGTAGGTTTGTTGATGAAGACCGCGATATTCTGTGTCCTCTGACAAGATGAAAGACAGCATGACCAACACAAAGCCTGACGAAAATGTTCTCTCAAGATCGAAAGGAAGAGCACCACCTGTAAAGAATTAACTAATGGTTAGCCGAATACGGGCACATTTTAATAGTCACTTGACAGTAGCTTACCTAGAATATTCTGCTGTTGAAGCAAGAAAAGAATTCCGACCATTTTCTTGCAAGACTCGCCGCAAGTACGAAGTAAAGCAGCAGTCGTCTCGGAGAACTCGCGTAGAGGGGAAATATCGTTCGACTTGGTTTGTAGTTTTGCCTGAAATAGATGGAGTAGCAATGGATACATGGTGAGCAGAACGGTCTGCCTGTGTTAGCTCATGTCTTATCATACCCTGCATCATAACCGACCTGGTGATAGAATAGGTGCAGGTGAGCGGCGAGTCGGGAGATGCCACAGTCAGGTTGATCATGAGACAATGGAAAACACCCATTCAGATCGCTGGCTATAGAAGCAATGCCCTCCAATACTTTGTGTACGCACGGTAAAAAGGTGCTTCCCAATCGACCCTCTGCACCATAGACCTCTGGTAGAAGATATTAGAATACGTATGAACTGTGGTACGATAGTCTTACTGTTAATGACATCAGTAATCAAGTTGGAAAGTTTGACATGGATGAATAGAGCCATGCTGTCTCTGGGCCCGTCTCTGGAAGGTAGTGGTGTGGTAATGTCTTGGTCCTGGATGGATGTCGGAACGCCCATCGACGACGAAAAGGTACGATCCAACACATAGACCGTCCACCACGCCCGTTGACATCGCTCTGTAGCCTGTGGACTCCAGTCGTTGGTTGGTCGATCTCTATGCAGTCCAAACGTTGTAGCGATTCTAAGTGCTTGGCCTATCTGGTAGTGGATGTTAGTTGGGACTTGATCTAGAGCTTGTAGCGAAAGGTCTTTGTACTCACGTAAATATAGGCAGAGTTCCGTTGATCCGCGCATTGAAGATAAAGTGCTATTGAGCACAACGTCTCAACTGAACTAAGGCAGTCGGAAATGAGATAGGAAGGGTTTGGTAGCATATTCATGGCGCGGAGAAATAAGTCAGATCCTGGAAGGAGAGTGGCATTTCTCGCGGGCTGCACGCTGATCGCTTTGCCAAGTGCTAGAAGGGTCAAGAATTGGCAATACCAGATCTTGCGCCGTCTTCCTACTTCGATTGGAGAGGTATAAAACTCATGCAAGTGATCCATGAAACTTGCCTGATCGTATAGATGATAGAGGGGGCCAATGTGAAACATGACGCCGTTTAATAAGTAAGTCGCGTGGTCTTTGCAAGGTAGGTTGCTAAAGTTGTCAGGATCGTCGAAACCTGCCGAGCCCCAAGTCAAAGAATATGCGCGACTTTCTTCATTCAAAGGGATCTCAGGAAGTGGTACATCTTGGCCTCCAAGACTGTCGCGAGCAGCCATCAATGTTTTATGGCTAAAGGACCATGTAGACGATTCGCCAAGCCACCCTAAATGTCTTTATCAGCATCAGCGATAGAGTTCGGCAAGGTGGATCACGTACGCAGCCAGCCCTCGCCATCAGCCACATAAGAAGACGATGCGGCAGCGAGAGGATTGGATGGGTTAGCTGGACTGCTTTCCAGTTGATTTGAAGCAGGTGCGCGCAAAGGACTGGGCCGAGTTTCTGCGACTGTATGTTCGTTCTGTTCCCATTGCAATTCTTCGTTGGCATCCGGCACATCAGAGGCGCTTCTGGCATCTCCATCTACCGACCCTGAGTCAGCCCCAACCTGAGCCTCTGTTGAGCTGGCTGCCTGTTGGAGACGCTTGAGATATCTGAGACAAGAATAAGTGAGCATTACAGATGTAAGCCAGGTAGATAAGAGCAGGAGCTTACTTTTGAGATACAACCACTCTTCGTCCTTCATCGTCGAATTGACACTCAGTATTTCGTCGAGTACAATTATCACATGGACAAGATCCGGAACACCGTATTTTCCTGCGCCTGCACCGCTGGCAGCTGCAATAAATCGCAAGGTTAGTCCCCCAGTCTATCATACTGAAGAATTGAGCATGAGAATCTTACGCAGTGCTGACTCGCCGACCTGCTCGGGTTGAGCTCATATGGCCATTTGCAGCCCCAAGAGGGGTCAAAGCTCTAATAGAGGTACGCGATGGAAGTGTCACGACGCCAAAATAGAGTTGTTGTAGATAAACGCAGCTTTTTGCAGGGTTAAGTACTGTAGCGCGTGTTGATAAGAAACGGAAGGAAGCACTAATTCGACCACGTGACCTTATCAGTCACTTATCTATGCCATATAAGGACTTGGTCAGTCGGAATGATGATTGACAGCTGATAATATTCACTTTTTACTGTGACTCTAGCTACCCCAAAGTGCGCCAGTGGCACGCTGGACGAGATTCCTGCGAGGCTTCTCCTCTTCCATCTCTTCTTCATTATACAACCGTCGGCCCTGCACTAAGTCCATTTCTCCAGCCCTAACACGCTTGGTCCTCTTCAACAACTTGAAGACGGCGATGTTCAATAAGTAGAGGACAATACCCAAATATGAAGTAATAAACTTTGCAACCTTGAAACCTCCGATAAATGCCGAATAGCCACTGAAGATGATGATCAAAGCGGTCACAACAAAGGTGACGTAAAGAGAGTACGGTTGCAGGGGGCCTTTCCAGGGCAACCCTGCTCGGCCAATACCCTGAGCTTTAATGCCTCGCTGAAAACAAAAATACGTGACCATGATATTAACCCAGTTGATCAAGCCCAAAACTGTTGACAGAGAGACGAAATATCCGAAGACCGTGGACGATGAAGTCGAAACGTTGAGGAATGCCAAACAGATAAAAAGGGATGAGGCCATGACTGCGTATATAGGGACACCGAATCTGTTCGTCTTTGCAAAGATACTTGGGGCTTGATGATCTCGTGCCAAACCATAGAGCGTTCGAGATGCGATATAAATGTCTGCAATGATCACAGTCAGCGAATGAGAGTAAATGTCCAAGAAACCAAGCACGTACCAGAATTTGCGAAGCTAACAGTAAACATCAAGAAACACGCGTTCACAATTCCCGGTAGAGTCTTAACTCCAGCGAGTCTAAGAGCAACAACGAAAGGTGAAGCAGCTATGTACACGTCAGTAAGATTCGCCACATTAAAAAGGTTAGTACTTACAGGCGCTAGTCTTCTCTTTATTAGCAGAAATGAGCAAGTCGTTGGTATAAGGAACGGTCATCCCGAGAACAATTACACCAAGGATGTAAAAGATGGCGATTCGCCAGATGGTTTGTTGAACAGCTCGAGGGATTGCTTTCCGTGGGTTCTTGGCCTCGCCGTAGGTAATACCGACAACCTCGCAGCCCATAAACATGAAGGCTGCTTGAACCATACAAGACCAGAAACCAAGGAACTTACCCAGGCTTCCTTGTGCTAGATATGGGGCAAAGGCACCTGGGTCATTCCAGTAACGGAAGCCGATGGTCTCTCCTGACGGTGATCCGCCCATTGAGATAATGAAACAGCACAGAATAAGACCAACTAGTACGATGATCTTGACTATAGCCATCACAAATTCGGTTTCGCCAAAGTACTCGACCGGTAGGAACTAAGACAATTAGATTAGGAAAATTCAGTCTTATGGGGTCTTGCTTACATTCAGAGCTACGACGAAAGCACCAAAGACCGCAATCCAAATGCCAACGTTGATATCTTCTCTCCAGTACTTGATGATCAGACCCGTGGCGGTCAGATTATTGGCTAGTAGGACAGAGTATTTGAAGAAATAGTTCCATCCGGTCGCAAATCTAGACATATACGAGTCAGCGCCATACAACAGAGGTATCAAAGCTAGAGATAGACGAACCCTAAAGCAGGATCCACGAATCTAGTGGCATAACCACTAAAGCCTTTATTCATAGGCGCAAAGATGGCCATCTCAGCAAAGGCAGTCATGACGGTGTACACACATGCACCCAGAATACAGTAGGCAATCAGGATGCTTGCTGGACCCCCAGATGCCAAGGCCGAGCCACTGCCAATAATAAGACCAGTGCCTATAGACCCTGCAATGGCAAACATATTGACATGGCGCATCTTGAAGCCCCGTTTTAGGCCATCGTGTGTTTCGGTCGATGAACTCGGTTCGTACTCGACACTTCTTCGAACATCGTTCGATTCGGCGCGGTCAATGACTGACCCAGTATCGTCTGCCTTCGTGGTAGTCATTGTTGTAACCGACACTGTTTCGTACGTATTCTTTCGGGTCGACAAAAAGGTCGGTTTGTACGTGTAGGATAGCAATGAAGAGATGAAGGGGAAACAAGATGATGGAATCCTGGATGATTATGATTCAAAGAGGCCAAGGCTTACCCCAGATTATATATTTGGGGAACCTTTGCCTGAATGACAAACTTGAACTGTTATCAGTGGAGAAAAATCCGGGGTTGGCATGGGGTCTTGTCTTAGCGCAAGCGGAGACATGATTCAGTATCAGCGGGAAAGACGGCCGCTCGCGGAATCAACACCCGCAATCTTTGGAGTCACTCTAATCCAATTAAACCCAGCTCTGACCAACTCTAAAGACACTAATTCGTAAACCTTGCCCACGATGCGGAGTAATCCGATAAGCCTGGTGTATGAGGATAACAACTTTTGTCACCTGTGTATCTCATGCCTTTGCTCGACTGCGGGAAGATCAAACGAGCCGGGGAGGCTACTGATAACAACCCGACTTGAAGCCTTTTGATTGACCAAGACTGGCTTATCTAGAGGTTGAGATTACTGGAGCATGTAATCCACTGGAAGTCACACATCAAAAGAGTAGTATCATCGAGATGGAACACAGCAGAATAGTCAAATTAGATGTAAACTGTATGAGACACTAAGTCACCTAATCCGACCCATTTGTATGGCTTCTTATCTTCCTCAAAAGCTATTCTACTCGGGCATTGCCACAACAACATCTAATCCCATGGGAGCATTCTTCGGCAACTCCAACACCTTCATGGTAGCTCTCGCAGGCTTATGATCCCCAAGATATTCAGCAGAGACTTTATTAAAAGCCTCAAACTGATCAAAGTCGGTGAGATAGACATTTTGCTTAATGATTCGGTCGAGACTAGTGCCAGCCTCCTCAAGGATGATCTTGAGGTTGTCGAAAATTCGTCGGAGTTGAACTTCAGCGGTACCGTCAACGATCTTCATCGTAGCGGGGTCCAGAGGGATGCAGGCCGTGGTGAAGCAAAGACCGCCGTGGACAACGGCATGGACGTAAGGGCCAATGGTACGAGGCGCACGTTCAGGGCAGAAGGTCTTCATGGTGTGGATGTTGATATGGAGACGAGTGTGATTGAAAAGTGGTTTGATTGCGTAAATTGTTTTGAGATGAAGGATACGATATGAAGCGAATCGGGATCAGGGGTGGTTAGTTTGTTGCTACGATAAGCTTGTAAGGTTGTTTTATATTAACCAGAAACTTGGTTGGCAAATGGCTTATCCCCCAGTCCTGCGGATCACGAACATGACGGAGATGTCATCCGTGTTGAACTAATTCTCCATACCAAAGTATTTAATTTACCCCATATCGCACGGGTCAATCTTATCCAATGAGTTACAAGTAGTGTGTCCTTCATTGCGGCTCCGCCACCCGTCTTCGACGAGAAAAGAGCCCCACCCGAGCGGACTGGTTATCCGTCGATCGGCACGCCACATTGCGGAATGCTTACCCGCTCGACATCCGTCTCCCAGACATTTGCGGAGCGGGTGGTAATAATTACAGTAGCGGATGTTGACGCCGCCTAAGGATAGGATTTGTCCTCTATTCTCTACTAATAATTGCTTTACTGCTACCCTGACTTAGGTGACTGTATATCATGCCAACTCTTGTTTCTATCCAGAAACTCGAAGCTTGCTCAACCAGCAGCATCGGTTACATTCCGTATTCTTCTCTAAATTTAACCTCTAATATCCGCTTTTAGTCATTCATTCTTTACTTTGCTTCCTCCAGTAGCCCTCGCGCATTTTACCATCATGCAGGCAGTAAGACAAAGAGGTTGTGTTCCTACACAAAGCACATTTAGGCTATCGCCTTTCCGAACGACCTTTCCACAACGCACGATTACCACTCGGCCGGTATCGACAGTGGCTACAAAACAGGCCCCTACATGGAGTAATGTTTCTTCCAAGAACAAGAGGATCATTTACACGGTCGGGGGTGCCAGCGTCGTCATCACCGGCCTTTTCCTTTCTGGATCAAATACTCAGGGTACATCCGACGACCCACGAGATGTCACAGCCTTATCTAAGGTACCACTTGGTAAACTCGTATCAGGCTGGGTGTAAGTACTACATCCGATTGATCTAAAAAGGCACATCGTTCTAATTTTCCTTCTTTGCAGTGCCTTTGCCTTCTGTTCGTCACCAACATGGGTGGACATCAGCGAAAGCCTGTACGGAATCGTGAACCGAATACCCATTATCTCTTCAGTCACACATTTCTTTGTGATGCGAACATTCTTCAACCAATTTCTTGGGGGCGAAACAACTGAAGAATGCATCCCCAAGATCAAATCTCTCCGAAACAACAACGTCGGAACCCTGCTGGGATACAACATTGAAGCAGAACTCGACGGATCAAGCAAAGATCCTGAGTTAATTAACCGCCAAATTCAACTCGTCATTGAATCCATAGAAGCCCAGGGAAACTTAGGGAAACAATTTTGTCCCGATACGACTGGCTTCAGTGGAGACAACCGGTCATGGGTCCGCATCAAGCTGACAGGTCTTGTACCTCATCCCATGGCCTTGTACCACGGATCCAACGCCATCTTGAAAGCCAGAGCGGATAAGGGACTTGATAAGGACGTCCCATATCCTGGCCTTCCTCATGACGGTGACTGGGAAGCAGCCCTCAGTGGAACGACAACCGCTGATCGACAGCAGCTGCTCAATCTGCGTAGTATTATCGAGACCATCGCCAAGAAGGCACGCGAGAACAACGTTCGCATAGTAATCGATGCCGAACAGAGTTGGTATCAACCCGTCATCGATAGCCTGACTGATGAACTCATTCAAGAATACAACCGTCTTGATGGAGGGCCAGCTACCGTTATTGCTTCATTCCAAGCATACCTTCGCAGATACCCGCAGCTTCTTGATCAGCAGATCCGTCGCTCGGAAGAGAAAGGCTACAAACTTCTATTCAAACAGATCAGAGGCGCATACATGGTAACAGAAGCCGCTAACTGGAAGGGTAAAGAAGGCCTAGGCCCGGTTTGGCCGACCAAGGAGGAGACAGACTCAAGCTTCAACTATGGTATCAAGAAGACACTAAATGTCGTAGCCGATCAAGTTGAGAGAACCGGCCAGTCCAACATCGGTGCTGTATTTGCAACACACAATTCCTTCAGCATTGATCTGGGGATCAAGTTACTAGAGGAAAGAAAATTGGCCAAACGCAGAAGTAGCGATAACATGCTTGTTGTGCCAAATGAAATTGCTGGAAGTATCGCATTTGCACAGATTTACGGTATGCTTGAGAAGGCTCTTGATTCATGACCAACGAGACTTACATGGCTTCCAGGAATGAAGGACGATCTCACCAACAGAATCACTGGCTCAATCACAACTGAAAATGGCTTCCCACTTGTTGTCAAGGTAACCCGTTTTCACAACCTATAAGTTGTCAGTTGCTGACTATGTCGCAGTCTATGAGTTATGGCGATTTGAAGGAGTGCTTACCCTTTCTCGCCCGGAGGGCTACTGAGAATAAGGCAGTCCTAGAGGGACGCGGTGGCGCTGCATCTGAGAGAGTTCGGTTAGGCAATGAAATTAGCAGACGGTTGTCACTATTCTCATAGGGTGATGGGGGGTCTATATCGTCATGATCGTTCTACACATCGGGTTGCGCTGGGTTACAACCTTCGATATGAGGTTTTTCGCGAAGACTTCTTTCACTAGGACAGGTTAGAAGCGGTATTGATACTACTTAGCCTGTATTCTCTCAGTATTGACTCTCGGGGAGTATTGTCTTACCTTGATCCATCTTCGCCACCTTCCAGGCAACTATTTGGAAGCAGTAGTTACGTATTACAGGGGGACAAGCTAATATGTCAATTTCGAGTTTCAATATCCCATAAAGATCAAGAGAAATATGATCACATAAGACACTAGTGAGCATAGACTACCAGGCTAGGCTCAAGCCGCAACAACGTAGAACAAAGCAGTCAGGTCATTCTGTATAACAAGGAGATACAGCACAAATACTAATAAGAGACAAACAATTGTCTCAGCAGTGCAATAAATACTAGAAAATTGTTGAAATAAATAAAAAAAAGTTGTCTACTACAACTATATACAAAGAGCTAAGAAAATGTCTAAGTGCCGCTGTTAGGATCAATCATGGCCGTGATACAGTTATTCGTGACAGTACCACCCTGCTTATTTCCCATGGCAGAGCAGTCGCAGCTATCGATGGGAACCTTCATGTAACGCATACAATCATCGAAGTCCGCATCCCAGACACACCCCTCCGCAACACCGAAGGACAGTTTGAAATGGTAACCCTGCGAGGGCTGCTTCTTCCCATTGAGCGTGTAGTTGGACCAAACAGGGCCCTGTTGATCGTCATCCTCCACATCATGACAGAAGGACTCGGCAGCCGCTGTGATGGAATCGTAGTTGGCCCTCTGTCCTGAATCATAGCACTCCTTGCTGTTCTGGGAGGGGTCTGGCTCTTCAAGAGTCGGTGTGGGACTGGCCGATGTAGTGCTCGTTGTCTCCTCAGTAGTGCTCGTTGGCTCGGTGTTAATCCATGACACGCACCCTGGCCTTACAACACAGAGCTCTTGACCTCCGGAGCCCGGTAGACACTGCGTGAAAGTCAATGTCTCAACACAGGAGCTGCCTTCGGGGGCGGAGATTGTTGCTTCGGGGCCATCCAAGGTCAATACCGGCAGTTCCGTCACCATCGAGGACTCTTCGCTGGTTGAAGAAGTCGTCTCATGGGTGGAGGAAGGTGTCTCTTCTGTCGAGGACGTCAATTCCTCAGTCGTCGAGAGGTCGGAAGTTGTCGAAAGCTCGGAAGTTGCCTCTCTCGTGGATGTGGTAAAAGTCGAGGGCTCGTCAGAAGACCTGGACGGGATGGGCAGCTTGCAAGAACCCTCCTTCCCATCTCGCTTGGTTACATATGTCCAATCCCACGTATAGCCCGTCACCTCCCACACCTGGCTTGGCTTATCAAGATTGTTCAGCCTGGCTCGCCATTTCGCAAGTTCAGCCTTTACGATTTTCTTGTTCGAGGCAGCAGCGGTCATGTCATTTCGCAGCTCGTCGATAAGTAACGTCTTCGCTTTGACGACCTCATTGTTGATGGAATGAGTCGCAGTACCCGCGAATCTGTCGTTCATGTAGTCCTTGAAACGGTCGGCGAATGACCAGATGTTTTTCTTGACAGCATCGTCATTCAGGCAGTTCTTGGCGTTGTCATCGATATCTACACTATACTAGAGTCAGGAGGTGATGTCGTTCGACGAGATTAGTGTGTACTTACAGCCTTGCGTAGATTCGTTGAGTCTGTCTCTCGAGAGCTGCAATAGAGTCGGGATAGTTAAACATCTGAATTCCGATTGCTAGCCGCTCAAGCAGACCAAGTTTATTGGTAACCCATGTTTCAGCAGTGGCATGGGCTGTGTTCGATCCGACTTGTCTTGTCTTGCTCGCGAGCTTCTGGGCCCTTGGGTATATCTTCTCAGCGTTTGAAATAAAGCCCTACGTGGTATAATGTCAGTACGACGAGAAGCCCTTTCCAGCAGAATGTATCCGTATCCCGATAACCTTACCTTTGCCTCGGAGTTGGTCCACTGATCCATGCCGATGAAATCATCAAAATACTTTTCGTTTGTGACCATGATTTTTTTAGGGCCATTTCCGTCACTTTGAGGATAAGTGTTAAAGACGTCCTGGACCAGGTTGGAAGCACTCAACGTGATTCCACTATAGGCATCCAAGTCATTGCAGCTGATCTTTGCTTGAGCCGATCCACTTGACATTCCTTTGACGTTGACTGCGCCGGGTTTAGAGTCGATGATGTACATGAAATAGTCCAACAGCATGCTCTTCTCATAGATATGATCTATTGATGGGCCCACGTCATGAGACAAACCTCTAGGGAAAGCACTCTCTGGTATGGGGCCGTTAAGAGTAGGCATACAATTGTTGTCCCATGTCGTTCGCCACCATCTTTTGATCTGGGACAATGGAGATGATGGTTGAGCCGCAATAGCTGCCTCATTGTACAAGACCTGACCTCCTCCAGGATACTCAGGAAAGTAGGGCATGTTGGGATTTTGACCAGCCCATTTACACATTGCAATGTCCTTTTGGGGATCCTTCGGAGATCTCCGCTCAAGATCTCGCCTCTCCAATGGCTCCACATCGTCGTCATCCTCCAACGATGTGATACACTTATTACAGCTGCTATCACCTGAAGGGCCGCATGCTTCAGCAGATGATGTAGTCGTCGTGCCAGTCACACTACATCCTGTGTGTGTCTTGGTGCAGGTCGTTGAGCAGTCCGGTGTGATGGTTTCCCCTGCTGGGCCGGTATAAGTGGTACAGGCAACAAAGCAGTCGGTGACAGTGACCTGGTCAGAGCAAGAGGTGGATGAAGACTTGTCATCGTCATCTTCATCATCACCGTCTTCGCCACTTTCGGATGTGTTGGGAGGCGCGGTGCATCCAGGAGGGATGCAAGGGAAGTTGAACTTGGGAAGACCTGGAAACTCGAACCAAGTACCGGTGGTCTTTGGGAAATTCCATAGGATGATACCAGAGCCCTTTCCGCCACAGTTTTTGCAGCCGACAAGAACTGGAACGACGGTTGGCTCAGAAGAGTCTCCTGAAGTGGTAGTGATCCAAGTGTTGGATGTCCATTCAGGATGACCGCTGACGGTTGAGGGAGCGAAGCCTGCAGGAGCGTCTGTTACGACCGGAAGGGATGTACCAGTAGGGAAGTCGGTGGTCGCCGGGGTTGACGTAACAGATGGCATGCCATCACTCGCCGCGGTGGTTGAAGGGACATCGTTATTCGAGTCAGTTGTAGCACTGGCATCGGCTGTAGTGACTCCCTCATTGGTAGAGGGTCCGTCGTTTGCTGATGAAGGCTCAACAGATGACATGTCAGAGTTACCTGCACCAGGCTCGGTGGTAGCGTCGTCTCCATCAGTGTTTGGCTGAGTAGCGTTCGAGTCTGTGGCACTTGGCTGTTCAGAATCCGTCTCTGAAGGTTGAGTACCCTCAGTAGTACCAGCCGCTGATGAGTTTTCTGAACCCAAAGATGTAGCCTCGCTAGTGTTACCATCATCAGGGGACTTGGTGGTCGTGTCCTGGGGACCAGTAGTACCGGTGGGCACACCATTTGAATCAGTCGGGACAGTCGCCGATTCACCTTCAGTGAGATCTCCGGACTTCGTTGTCGCAGGTAAGTCCTCAGTACCAGGGGACTGAGTCTGTCCGTCTGAGGCGGTATTTCCAGGGATGGTTTCCGAGGATTGCTCAGATCCAGAGCCTGAGGTCTCCGAACCAGTCTGGGAAGAGTTTTCACCCCCGGCGTCAGTTGTGACAGGTACACTAGTGTCAACAGGAGCCTCTGTTCCATCAGAAGGAGTCGTGGTGGCATCCGCAGAGTCTTGGCCCTGCTCTGTGCCAGTTGCTGAGTTGCCGGGAGCAGAGATAGTCTCATCGGGCGATCCAGGTGAACCGCTTTTGGATGAGCCAGGATTATCATCTGTGGGAGCTGGTACGCCGTCTGTTCGTTCGTCTGTGACGTCTCCGGTTGCTCCAGATTCTCCCGCGGAGAAAGTGGCAGAACCAGTAGCATCATCAGAGGCGTCTCCAGGAATTCCAGTTACAGTCGCAGTTGCTGAGGCATCTCCACTGAGGCCGGGCTCGCCCGATACTGTAGCGGAGCCGGATGCATCACCTGAAGTCTCCCCAGGAGAGACAGTTCCGGGGGCGGCTCCTGAGGCATCCTCAGTAGAACCGTTTCCTCCAAGTGAAGTCTCGGTTTCGGCTGCAGCACCAGAGGACCGCTCAGGGAGGCCAGTGGCAGTACCGGTGGCTGAACCCTCAGTCAACTCAGACCCTTCAGATGAAGGAGATCCAGAGTTAGGTGCATCACCAGAGGGTTGTCCGGGAACGTCGGTAGCAGTACCAGTTCCTGGGACTTGGGTAGAACCAACACCCTCAAAGGTAGAGGACTCAAAGCCGGTAGCATCACCCGAGGGCTGCCCAGGTCGATCTGTGGCGGTGCCAGTTGTTGAGATATCCTCAGTCAACTCAAGTCCCTCAGATGAAGGAGACCCAGAATTTCCCGCATCACCTGAAGAATGAATAGACACTGTGACCTCGCCATCATCATCGTCAGCTGAAGCTGTTGATGTTTCAAGCGCAGAATACTGACTCGATAATGTCAAGTCATACGTGGATGAGGCTCCCGAAGGCACATTATGATTTTCATCAGGTGCTCCAGAAGTAAGGGATGATTGCGCGGGCCTAGATGGTTTACAAGGACTACCCAAAGCTCCCGAGCTCCAAAGAGCCAAGAGTAAAGAGTGCCTCATGGCGTTGAAGATAAAAGAAAGACTAGAGTGAACGATAGACTAAAAAACGAATGTACTTCTGTTGGAAGAAAAGAATGTGTGGTTGTTCGATTAAGACTACTCGGACTATCAAGACATCTATATAATACCATGCCTCAGGTGCTCAAAGGGCATCATTCAGAAAGTAGGAAAAGGTATCCGCTCATCAGTGCCGCTGCTACCAACGACTGAGGCTGGGTCTTGACATAGTGGACTAGGCACAGCCCGGACCAGACTCTGTCAGTTCATTTTGCAAAAGACCATATGCAGGCTCATGTACAGGAGATTGAGGATCGGCGGAGTAGTTCCATCGACAGTGTTGGCTTGAAAGGCAATTGTCAGCCCTCGAGTTACACACGAAATCGAAATAACAGGAGTTTTACATGCAAAGACGACCAACAATGTTTCAAGATGGGGAGCTGCATGGTTCTACAGCCAAGAAGGCGGCCCCGCTGTGGGGGGAGATTATGAAGGAGAAATCCTATGAGCATGCCACCAACAGGTCTTGGCAATATCCTAGCGATGAACTAGCTCAGGCACAATTCTATTCTAGTCAGCCTTACCTACCCTTCAGAGCCGACGGGTATTTCCGCTCAAGGGTCCCTTTCTCCACTGTGGCGCGGGGTTTTCTTTAGGCTGCTCTTGTTCACCATGTTTCAAAGATATAGACGTGCGCCTCTTTCGTGAAACAGGTTGGTCTAAACATCCCTGCAGCAAATCTCAGCCGCTTGCAGAGTTTTCCGAGATCTGCCGCCAAGTTGAGTTAACACACGGACGCCAGGTGCTTTGGTGTTGGTCACCTTGAAATCATTCAAGTGTGCCCCGCACTGCCCTCCTCCAGGCTCTCATTGCCATCCTTCTTGACTTTTCATGTCAACCTCTACTTTTTTTCAGCATTTCTTCTAGCCTTGTATCGCTGCAGTCAGCTATGGCCCACAATGGTGATTCTATCGGTTGCACCATTTGCGGCATCGTGCTTGGGGGCCATAATGAATGGAAGGACGACGTCGTTGCTTTGGCCGGTCCACACTGGCCAGACTACTTCGAGGCACCTCCATCTCTCAAAGCAGCCGATGAAGAAATAATTCGTTACGCTGCTGAAGCCCACTTTCACCCTGGCGCGCTAAGCCTTCTCCCCGAAGGTGAACAAGTATTTCTCCAATGCGAGTACGACGAGGATCGAGACCCCGATGACCCGGAGCATGTTACTACAGCAAGAATGTATGTTGGGATTCACGCAGCTTGCCAAGATATTGCCAATCGCGTCATGAAAACCTCACGCAACGCCCGTGTCCGCTCAGCTGGGGAGCTCTGGCTCACACTCGAACGCCGCTGTACTAAAGTCATCCACGAAGACCCCCGTGGCAGCCCTATAAACTTCGTCCCTTCTATACCGAATTTCCAGCCTGGCCAGCCAGTTTCGGTAGGCTTTGAACGCTACTACGTTCATGAACTCAACATCTGGAGATTCGAAGACTATTGGGACGGCTGGGTAAGTTTCCGACTTCTTTTATGGGTAAAATCGGCGTTGTATACTAACTAGTCCTCAATAGTGGAATCAGGATCCCATCGTCATTCCCGACTTAACCACTCAGGTGATCTCGAACCTTGAACCAACAAATGATGCATCCAGTCGCCTACCAAGTAAGCTCACGCAGTTTCGGAGCCATATTGAGGTTTTGCCACAAGAGATCAAGGACCATATCTGTACCATGTTCCAAGACGGCCAGATTTCTCTTGAGTGCAGTTACCTGATGCCCCAAACCATGTGGAAACAAGTATTCCTCCAAATCCCTTTCCTGTGGGATCTCGACGCCAAAGCTGTGCATGAAAAGAGTGGCTCGGATGAATCAGAGATAAGACGATGGAACTGGGAAAAGATCACCAGACAGGTAATGAGCGCTCCGCAACCAACACCTTCTACTGCGTTGGAGTACAGTGACAAGGATGTGTGGGACTACAAGAAGGTTGGTCTGGATGTCCCCGGTGGATTTACCAATCGCCGACGAATCTGGCAGATTGTGGAGGACATGTATCCCAACGATGTACAGCATTAGATTAGCCTTGCAAGATACGATTTGTGCCGAAGATACTTGAGATTAAAATTGCAATGCCATGAAAAACATGCAGTTAATTTCCTGAGTACCTCTGCGAACCAAACAAGGTTAATATCTAGCGTCAAGTGAACGTTGTGTATTGGAAACAAACCAAGCCTTAATGAGGCGCAAACGGCCATATCGCAGGGCTGTACGCTCGTATTGCGGGCTTCTGCATTCCTGCTGCAGGTACCCTATGGCCCTTGAGTCTCTTTTGCCCGCAATTTTCATCCTACCGCTCTTGCATCAGTTGAGGAGCTACTGGTCAGTATTCACGACCAACCAACGCAAGGATGAACCTAGTTAGCCCAAAAACCACGCATCGGTCGTGTGACTGCAGCAGGGCCAACAAGGCCGTAAAATCACGTCCGTTGTGTTCACTCAAATCCTTCCGAAGCCCAACTTTAATTGAAACGTCCAATTACCCCGGGCTTCGCCGGCAGCGCCACAGTTTTGCTTGACAGCACAGAGCTTCGAAAGTGGGAACAGTCTCGTTTCATGATCTGCAGAAGCCAACACGCTCAAGCGGGTCTAATTTCATTAGCCCCATCTCACCTTGACAGCTTGTTAATCTGCCGAGCGTTGGTAGCGAGTGCAATTATAACCACAGCATGATATGCCTTACTATAGATCCTAAATACATAACAACCCTTCACCTGGCTTCACGTTTCTAAGCCAAAAATTATCTATTTCTTGCATATCACAATGGGACCTTCGTGGGTAGTGCGCCTCTCCCTTCTAGGGCTGGCTCTCGTCAACCCAGCCATCTCAAAGGATGAATGCCAGCCATCAACTTGGCAAGCTAAAGCCATGCCAGCTGGTGGCATTAATTGTCGACTTGGTACCACCACTGGGTCCAAAGTTGGCTCCAACACTTGTGCATCCATTATCAAGGAACACGACATCACTCTCGATACCTTTTACATGTTGAACCCTAGGCTCAAGAACGACTGCAAGAACATTCAGCCCAACATAAGGTATTGCGTACGAGGATGTAAGTTTGTCATTATGGCTCCTTTACGTTTGATACTAAAAGAATTCCAGTTCCAGAGCCAATCCGCGCATACGACGGTCTTTGCGGTCCGGACCATAATAATGCGACATGTGTGGGCACCGACAAGCAGTGTTGTAATAAGAACACTTGGACTTGCGGCGACACAGTGTATGTGTCCTTGAGTAGACGACTTTCTGCGCGTTATGCTAACGTCATAAGGAACGACTGTACTGTGAACTGTTATGAGGGAAACTGTTACTAGATTATATGCGGAGTTGGAGTTGATACATGGTCTTTTTTCTTGCACTTGTTAACCCTTGGTGGTGATTGTAAGCTCGTTGCGGCATAGACTACGCAGATCATTTTTACAAGCGTCCTAGTTTCTCCCTACATAAACATCAAAGGGATGAGGACTACCAGAGGGCAGTTGAGCTGGACATTTGACGGAGTAATTACATGTGGACGAATAGGGTATACAGCGAACTTTTTCCTACAGCTTTTCCAGACTATCATATTTTCTTTCGTAATTTAATTGTCTAAGAGTAATGGCCAAGTAATTCACAGTTGATGGGAGCTGGCGGCATTGGGTAATCATAGATCCTGAGCGAATCAGATCTAGTTCTGACGTCCGCCTGCTGACGCGTCATTGACACTGCGGTCACTTGCACTGCGATTTTGACCCCAACCGTCGCTACCATCTTGCAAAGATCCGCCTCCGAAGCGTAAATCAAGCAGCTCACTCATCGATGAACTAAGTGAAGTATTGGTGGTAATAAGAACCCCGATCTTATTATTTAAGAAAAGTTCTTCAGTGGGTTGATAGTTTTTGTTGTCTAACCCTGGCGTTGAAAACATTCGCTAACGTGTCATCCTGAACTTACGGTATTTCGATTCATTATTTAACTTCACACTTCTTTATTAGGAACTCCACTTTTTAGTCAATAGCATAGTCCAAGATAATTACATGGATCTAGTCCTTTAAGTAGTCTCATTATCACCAATCCAGATTGTTAAACAGGATATACAGCGATGTGTTCTTCCCAAAGAAGTGCTGGTTCTTGAAGTTGAAAGCTACCCTAAGCCATTGACCTCAGATGTGGAGCGGAACAACTTTCTTCCGCTGCCGTTCGCTTGGACAAGCGTTCTAATCCATTCATGTAGATGTACACGCACGCGACTGTGAGGTCCCGGGTTCGAATCCAATCGCGAGTCAAAGTTGAAGTGGGGGCTCATTTTTGGGTGGAGTTTAACACAACGAATCAGAGCTTTTTGTCCGGTGTCCTCGACTGTGAATCGTGAGATCATGTCTTCGAACCCCGCTGTTGGAACAGCGGGATTTTCAGCAATTCCGTTTTTCTCCCTCAAACGGAGTATATGGAAACGAGCATGATATCAGCATTTTAACATTTATAATAGTCTAGTAAAATGAATTTCTAGCTCAAGTTCCAATTCCATCTCGAATCTTAACAATATCGTGGTAAACCACCTACAATCACGGGGATCACACCAGTGCTGTATTCAAAATCCCCTTTAGCCAACTGCTAGCGAGGGAAAAATGTTTTGCATATAGTTCGAAATGAGCACCGAGTACTTTTCGGAATCCTTCAGGGTCACCACAGCAAGAGAACCCAGGCCGAGACTCACAAGGGTGCTCACAAATATCTTGGAAACTGAAGACTTGGGGCTCTCGACCCTGCGGACTTCAAAGTCGGACCAGCGTGGGAAGATTGTCCGTAACCAATAGAGGAACATAGGATCAGGGTAAATGAATGTGTTCTTCTTGGTCTTGGGATCCATCCACCAACTCTGACAACCGCTGTTAAAGACAAGGTTCTTGAGCTTGTCATGTACCCAAGCAAGGTCACGACGCTGTGCCTCAGGCTTGACCATGATGGAGGCTGCAGGGTCACCGCCAGTGAGAACCGGGCGCAAAAGACGGCAGGTGTAATTGATCTGACACTCAGAGTGGAAGATGACCGAGTGTTGACCAGTGGCAGCGTTAGGACCATAGAGGATGAAGAAGTTGGGAAATCCTGTGACAACAGTGCCCTTGTAGGCTTCAGCACCACCAGTGGTATCCCAAACTTCATGCAAATCCCGACCATTCTCGCCCTTGATTTCCATGGGATATAACCATTTCTGGGTCATGAAACCAGTGGCGTAGATAATGGCATCTGCTGGGTAGGTCGCGCCGCTTGCCGTCTCAACATGTCGTGGGCCTATCTTGGTGACATTGTCCCTAGCTAAATGCATGTTTGGTGAATGCAGAGCTGCGAGATAAGTCGCTGTGTTGAACCTTCGCTTGCAGCCAGGCTCATAGTCGGGTCTCAAGTCATCTCGGTGCTCAGATGGAGCGTCATTCTCGATGTAGGGGTAGGTAGTATCTCGAATCCTTTGCCTCATTGGTGCTCCATCTCTGGTTATGAGAAAGGAATAGGGTTCCTTTTAAAGCTCCCAAGCGCGGAGGACACGGTACATACGCGCTGCGAGTGGGATATACTTCATCGTGAACTTGAATGCGGATGAGTAGGATGGGTTATCCCGTGACTTTCAGTCAACTACATTCATGGAAAGAGTTTGCTAAGCACCTTACCCTCTTGGTCGATGTGGGTAAACTTGGGTGGCATCCCGAGAGTTCGCTAAAGAATGAGGCAAAGGACAAAAGTCCGTAGAATGACTCAGACAAAAGTCCTCCACTCGTCCCTCGCCCCAACAACGCTCGGTCCTGTAATGCAAGTCCACACAAAAGGATCTACCCCACACGTTCGGTATCTAGCCACTGTCAATCCCTGTCATGAGAGCATATCACACGAAGCTTTACCCTTTTTATGAACACCATCCTGGATGTCGTGCTGAGAATACATGAGGGTTTAAACTAATACCTTGACCAGCAATAGTTGATCAAGTGATGGTTGGGGGTTGTTCCCTCGTGCATATCCTACAAAGTTACTTGAAAGCACACAACATGATCACTCAAAATAGGTAATTGTGAAAGCTCTCAAGGCCATGTCTGGCCCACACCATTGGACTGATCTAATACTGGCACAATTTAGGAAGCTACACTTGCATAGCCCCAGCTAAATTAAACTTAGCTGCGGGCTGTCAGCTTTTAACCACTTCTGTGTTAGTTTCAGCGTATCATTCATCTGCGAAGACAAGGGGTCAGGCCAGGAAGAAAGTAACGAGAGGTATTTATTCTTGGTGTGGCGTGCGTTTTTGCTGCAAGATTCTTTGTTTCCTTTCCTTCTTCCAACGCAAGAGAGCGCTGCCATTGAAGATGACCATCCGGCGCTTGTCCATCATTCTGGCGTTTCTGTCTCTGAGAGAGACTGTCCTCGCTGGATTCAAAAACCCACCACCAAATTCCTCTGTTATTGACAATCCTGTGTATGAGTTGGGAGAAGAAGTCACTGTATCTTGGGAGACGGACGTCGAATTTTCGAGTCTCCAGATATGGCAGTCCGCAACCGGCGCGAGTTACAGCCTACAGTGTAAGTTGCGCAACCCTCACCCGACTTGCCCATGTGAACAGGAGTACATGTTGGCATTGCCTGGACACCGTTGATTAACACAGTCTTTGCGTATATAGCAAGAAGTGGAGCCAAAGAGTACAAGTGGATTGCATCTTATCACAACAAATTCGACCCTGCCGACGGAACTTCTTTTAGCTTCTGGCTCTTCGAGACGGGAAAAACAACACCAATGTTTTCGAGCCATCGTTTCAATATCACCGACCCCTCGGCGTCAACTACCTCAGCCACCACGTCCGAAGCAATGACCGAGGAAACAAGCGCGACTGAGACGAGCGCGAACGAGACGAGCGATGCCTCTGGCACCTCTGCCACAGACGAAAAATCGTCATCAGGACTATCATCCGGAGCGATTGCCGGGGTAGTAGTCGGCTGTGTGTTGGGCATCCTTCTAGTGGCTGGTGCTACGTACATGTTCTGGAGAAGACGAGTCAACAACAGTGTTCCGCACACGACGGGAACAGCGTCAGAAACTTCAAACCATGTGCTTACGCCAGCTGGAGCAATGAAGAGCAGCAGTGCGACATTAGGTCCGTCCGAGTTGGGGGGATCGACGACCATGCAGTATGCGCATGAGTTGCCAGCCTGCGATTACGGACATGGGGCTAGTCGAGGAACCTAGATAGGCAAGCGTGTCGAAACTGATACAGTAACCCATCTTCATGGTTGTTGCCACATAGGAAAGTTGGTCGACACATTCTTACTGACAGTTCATGATCTGTGTATGATTTTGTCTTAATCGTCAAAAGAAGTGCAGAAAGCGTCAATTCATTTACAATACAATACAACTTATTACGCCCGGCGACCTGTTTCGGCTGACAAGGCACTCATTACCACTACTCACTGTTGCGTACATACTTCACCTGATTTTCATATTCGTTTTGTCAAGCCCATACCATGCCACACTGCGCAAAATGGGTCCCACATTCCCTAGTTGGACCCGTACCTTCGTGATGTCGTAATCAGAACCAGTGGAATCGCTTGAGAACGCCGATGAGGCGTAGTGGCGAGATGGAGAATCAGAATAGAGAAGAGAAGACCATAAAATCCAAGCGCCGTTTAACGAATCACTCATCCTATATTAGTTGAGGGTTTACTAGTACTAGGGAGTGAGAAATGATCTACGCTATAACCGATCAGTCGAGTAGCCGAAGTTGCGTATGCCCATTTTGGCCCCTAAGCTAGCAAGAAACAACCGTATAACTGTCCAGATCGGGTAAAGCGTAGTCTAAGCTGCATGTTCTAGCTCACGCGTGTGTCAAGTGAGCGGACTAATGCAGTGGGGTGCCGATTAGTCGCGAGTAATCAACCGTCACACTTTAATTTCAATGCACCACTTGTGGATCAATACTGAATACTGATCCCACCTCGCCAACATCAAGGATAACAATCAGTTGTTGATCCGCGTAAATCCGCTCAATCTTTGGGTCTCACCATCTCTTTTGCATCCCAGTATAATACCATAGTAAGAAATGGGAACCGTCAATCTGACCCCAAAAATCCCGCTTTTCTTTCTCTGACTACTGTTGACACATACTTGGCCGCCTATGGAGCAGTGGTTCTCCTACGAACGTACCCATAATTCCAGGCTCTCTCGGGCCATGAGGCCCTCGGTTTCGCGACTGTGCGTGTACCTTCAATCTCACCCTATTTCTGAGCTTTGCTTGTTCGGGTCTCGATTCTGAAACTTTCCAGGGATATGAGTTAGTTCGACGAACTTTATTCCCTCGTTGGCTGCTGTGCGCTCGTTCAGTATCTTCCGAAAGCTCTGGAGCCGTCCTAGTTCCTGATCCCGCAGGAAGATGGGCGTACTTGTGAGCCTGCAAGCTCCAAGAATTTGTTAAACAGGTGCAAGCAGGTGTTTTGCGTTGGTTGCATAGAAAGACCATGCATACGTTGCCGCAGTCGAATATCTCGTAGCCTGCGGTGTTGCCATGGGCAGGCAGTTCGCAGTCAGAAGATGGTAAACAAGGCTGCTTCTCTGGATCAAGAACTACGGTGAACAGCTTGTGTTCACTTTGAGGTTGAATCTCGCGAGCTGTCTAGGAATGGAAGAGGATCATCATGTCTCAAATGTCTCTTTCGGTTTTCGTCTTAGAGTTCTTCGCAAGTAAGGCAGCATTGGCCTAGCACCTTCACGCTCGCTTATCACGTGCATTACGCTCTACTCCTAGCCGGCTGATAGAGTAAGATAAGACAAGGTCTGAGACATCTTTAATACGACAGATGTTGAAGAAAGATTTTGGCGTGTTTGGTTTTTAATTGACTAGTCCACGGAAATCAACACCACATTCGCTGACTAAGCTCATTCTTAGTATTGCCATGAAATACTGGAGCTTGGCTGCGATATCATCACACTATGTCCACTATTGATCGTTTGGATGCACGGGCCTGGAGATTTATTCACTACTATGATTATGGTAATGTTAAACGAATGTTGATAAGACTATACCGAATGGGCAGACAGAAACACAAGGAAAGGAAAAAAAAAGATGGTGTTGAGGCATGGAGGAGAAGCAGAAATAGCATGCTGAGGGAAACGATCGCAGACAATGAGGTGAGAGTGACTACCTTCCGCCGCAAAGCTAATCGAACCATGTGAGCAAGTACCACGATATATTGCAAAGCCTGCCACTTCCCAGAGCCTGTTCTTCCCAAGGGAGCGGATGTAGAAGAAACTAGAGGTCACAGATATTCCGCCATACCGCCGCAGACATCCACAGACTCATAATTAAGGCCAAAACCATGCACCTCTGGAATGATGCGAAAATAGAAATTGGCGTCGTGTCCAGTCTCAGCAAAGCCTATAAAGTCATCCATCTTCGCGGACTTGATATCAGCGTAGTTGGCCCACATTTGAGCACCATAAGTTGCCATCTCGTCCTGATGAGCGCGTGTCAGCTTTGACCTTTCGCGTGTAGTGAACGATATCTTGAAGCCCGGCCGGTTGACGCGCTTGTCGAGGTTCCTATCTGAGGCATCCCCAAGAGGCAGGTGCAATACTTTGTTGCCATCTGCAAATTCATTGACAATGATGTCCTGCTTGTCGCCAGTCATGTTGTTCACTAGGCCACTAAACTGTATTCTTGCTAGAAGAGCCGGGTCGCCGTCGCGTCTGTTCAGGGCCTCGTGGCCGATGTCGAATGGCAATACATCGATAGTGTCGTAAGAAAGCCCGTCAATAGCTGTGGCGTTTCTCCACCAGTCAAGACTGGTAGAATGGATATCGCGGATAGTTGGAATTCCGGACGTATCTGGCTGAGCGCCCGAATAGTGGGCGGCCGCCACGTAGATAAGACTCAAGGCTCCTTGGATAACGGCTATCAGATCACCGCAATTACTGTAACCCGAGAGGGCGCAGACACTTCTCGCTAGGCTGCTCCCAGCAATAATCCACACGACGCTGTTTACATTTTTCTTAGCCGCGAACCATAGGATCTTAGTATACCACTTACGTCATAGTGCTAGTTCCAATAGCACGAATAGGGCGGTCGAGGAATGTGCAAGTATAGCGTTTTTCCAAAGCCGTCAAGGCCGCATGAGCTTCGTTAACACTGCGGTACTCCACGAGTCCTGAGTTTTCAGTGAAAGGAACGGCTTGCACTATCTGGAAGGCCAACATCGTGGCAGAGGCAAGCTTGAAGGGTTTCATAGTGATGTTGGGATAGTAAGATTGAGATGTTGAGGTGCGAGATGCTTTTGGAAAGTGATTGAAGCAATGTTATAGCAAGGACTAAGGACCCGAGCAGAAAATAGATGGGGGAAAATACATATATTTATATTCCCATTTTCCTAATTGTCACCGGATTTCTCATGTTGTCCTGCTACTTCATGACTTCTAGTCCTAGAAGTCGGAAGGTTCCATTAGCCGCATGGCAGTGCACATCGAGTAGGATAAGAACACCAATACGAGATGCATTTGTCTTGCAGAAAGCATAGATGGGATCTAGTTCTTACAGTGTCACAAGCTACAATATATATCGCCTTCTCCCTGAGCTGGGGGTGAATCCTTTCGGAGCAACTTCCCAAAACAAGTAGCAGTATGAAAATATTAGTCAGATCACTGTCATGGCACTGCCAACGCCACCTCAAAATCACGTTTAACGTGCGAGCCTGCATCTGCTTCTTCTGCTTTACAACAACCCAAAGAAGACTCACATCGATTTGCTTTCTAGACCAACCGCCGTCGTCACAAAATTCGCTGTCCCACTGTCGTTTTCATAGAGAAGGAGTCGTTTCTTTGTCTTGAACTTTCACAATGGATGAACCACAGGAATACCCAAATTTCAACAAGAGTGTTTCTACATCATGGCGGAACGAGGGTGAGCGGATTCAAAACATAGCTGAACATCGGACGATGGACCAATCGCCGGCTGTTGGAGCATCTCGGAATTTGTTGGTGTTGGCTGCTCGAAAGCGCATGACGTAAGACCCCGACTGTCATAGTTGTATCTGGATGATTGGAAGTCCTGATGGTTGGTTGCTTACAATCACTAGACTCGTCTACCTATGGCTTGTCATGGTATGCTTGACTTACATAGCGAGATTGACAAGCCCTCGTAACGCAGCTGAGGTCACGCTTGTAATATGGCATATAATGATGATGTCGTACATCGCTGTCCTACATTACACAGGCGAGCTGATCCGATAAGAAATGGAATTGTCGACTTGATCTAGTCTAGATTACATTGATGTTGTACCCCCTTCTAGGGCTCGGTCTTGCCAAAATCAGCCATATTGAAATTGAAATTTGTAAGGCACTTGGGACGAGTCGAGCTTGTTATGAACAGGCCCTGGAGTATCAAATTCAAGCACGGATGGATATATTAGGGTTACGCACCATGTTGATGATCCTCTTAAAGCCGTAAATTCAAACACATTACAAGATCAGTATATTGAACTGGCATCAAAGAACCGATAAACATAGCGTCTCACAACTACCATACCATATGGAATAAAATGCAGATGGAAGCCTTTCTTGGATGACTCAACATATTCTTACGAGAAAAGATAAAATTAAAAATAAAGAATACTACGTTCCATGTCCAAGGGTCTCTGCATCCAACTTCATGAAACGTTTCGATATAAAGTGAGAGGCTGTTATTGAATACGCCACGGATCCTCGATCCCGAGCATCCACGCTTTCCTTGGAGACACAACGGATCTTTTATCGTAGAACATGTGGCAACAGCAAGTAACAACCATAGCTTCAGAGCTGCAGCAGTCATGCTTATGGTCACAACGAAATCTTATACGAGGATCCTGACAATATCGGGGCTTACTGCAACCTCACGCGAAATACCGGCATCAATCACGACCGACATCACAAATCTGAGCATTATCAGCGTCGGAAAGACAAAACTAGGACCGAATTACCAGGACGCTACGTGATGCCGTGATTGGGGCAAATCACGTCGCTCGGGAAGCGCGGTGCACGTGTAGGAGGGAGATAGTAAGATTAGAAAGGCAAAGAGAGTGGATGGCGTCTGAGCGTCGCCGTCGTCTAATGCACTGCCTACGGAGTCGAGTGAAGACTCACTAGCAGCAGGAAAGAAAAGATCACTCCAGCTATGGTAGATCGGTCGAAATACTGAGTCTTGGCATCTAGCTATGGCCATTTCCGGCCCCTCAGGCAACCAATCAAGTAGCACCTTTAGTCCATATTGGTCAGACAACCTTGGCTCCAACCGTATAATTGTCCAAATTGAGTAAGGTCGCGCACTAGTGGTAGTGATATATTCATATATTTACGAATATGACCAAATCAGATCTGGGCGCTGGTGCTGGGTTCTTGTTTTGCTGGAAAAGGCTCTTGCGTCGCTAGAGGTGCTGATCATCGTCGGATAGATGGGGCTGAGTCGCTTATTTCTCCCTCGATTTCCACTAGTTTCCATGTTATGTTGCATTTGACCATGCAATATGTACAGAAATCGAGTTATAGAGAGTGTGTAGGAAATGATAGTCAGGACGCCTTCCTAAATTGGTAAATCTTGCAATTCCGTCCTTACGTGATGCTGCCAGGCCCATTAAACACATCGGCGTCGGCCGCAAACCGACCGATTCTCAACCACCATGTGAGTATCGATGGGTTTGCTGGAGGCCAGTGATCATGCAGACCGTTGTCGGTCTGAAACTACCCTTCTTTTCCGGAGTTTGCAACAACTCAACTACTTCCTTGAAGCTAGCTCTTTTGATACGTCAGGGTACTTGGCTTGTAGCGCGTATCCCGTGCATGCTGGCTGATGTTCTGAACATTGCTTAGCCAATGAAGACTACCATGAGTCGACTTGCAGAACTGTTTTAACACAGATGCTAACCGGGCAGCGAATGAAGCGCAAACGTGAGTAACACGATTCAAGTAGAGTTGACTAAGTAACACCTTCGCCTGTGAGGTATGTACTTGTATCTTTATTTGATCTCGTGGACGACAGGTTTGCTTATGAACACAAGTGGCCCCATGGAAAAGAAGAAGAAGAAAAAAGGTGCCCTGCAAGCTCCGATCGACAGCCACCTAGACCTGCCATAGCAGCTCATCCTCCCCACACTTTTCTGAATAGCCTTGATATGATTTACCACATCTAGGTCTAGAATAGTGCCGACATTATATTGGCTTGAATGACGGTAAATTTCTTTCCAGCAAAGTGGGGGTCTAGCGCTCGAATTTGACTTGAATTTAAGAGGAATGCACATTAAACCGCGCCTTGCTTGACTTGGACCATTATACGGTCAGACCCCAAATCGTCTGATAGACAAGGGCTAAATTTACAGGGATGTCGATTCCTTCCGATGGACCGGGGGCTAAAACGGCACCTAGTCTAGTTTCAGAGACTTGGGTATCAGATTCTTGGATACAAGAGTAATATTGTCATAAAGGGAGTGGAGCCCGTCCCCAGCCACCAAGCTAACAGTGGCTTAGTGGTGCCTTGTGCCGCTTGAACAGACAAGGCAGTCACATTGTCCGTATCCGCATAGTATGCCCCTTCTGGCTATCTGTACACTAGCCCCCCCCCAGACATTGCAAGATCTGAGGGCCTTTCAGCCAATGAATAGATACAATATGCTCGAAAAAATCAAGTGCCCCTCCCATGCCAAGACAAGTAAGATTTTAGCCCTAGGGATAGAGTATCCTATGCGGATCTGAAATCATCAATCTGTCTCTGTAAGTTTTCTTTTCTCTCCATTTCCTCTCTCCTCTCCATTTCCTCCATATGGCCAGCCATGACTCAATCCCTCGAGCCGTCGCATCTCTTGGCCGACTTCCCTTTTACCGACGATCGTCTTCACAACCACGACAACAAAGACCCCAATGCCCATGAGTTGAGTCTCAACAGTACAGATGCGTCAACGCCAACAGGAAGCCATAAAATACAAAATGAGGAGTGGAGTTTTCAGCGCAAGTTCATGCCTGGAAGGCTTCTCGCCGATTGCACGGCAACTCTCTTGCCCATGGCTCTCCTAGCGTTTGCCATCACTATAATGCGTCTCGATCAAAAGGAGACGGAAGTAGAAGAATTTCAGAAGTGGAATAATGCAGTCACTGTTGTAAGTACTTTTTCTACCGTATATTGTGCCGTGGAACTGACTGTGGTCCTTAGACTGCATCTATCTTCCCCATCGTCTTCGCTTCCATTGTCGGACGTATGGTTTTTGAAACTGCGCGATGGAAATTGGAAAAGGGTGCCACGCTCGACCTTCTTGAACAGTTAATCGGCAGCCGCACCGTCGGGTCAGCTTTCACAACACAGATCAGCCTTGGCAGGTTCAACGTCCTTGGCCTTGTGCTTCTGTTACTCTGGGCCTTTTCGCCGCTAGGATCTCAGTCCGTACTCCGAGTGCTCAAATCCCAACTCGAGCCAGTCAAGACCGTCTCCAGCGTGCTTTACTTCTCAACCGATGCCGTATCACAACTTGCAGGTGACTTACCCATCTCTTCGCCGCACCAGGAAGGAGAGTCTCGAGCTATGGGCTACATGAGGGCCATGTTCACGACTCTTTTTCTTGCATCGGGAGCCAGCAAGTCCGGTCCCATGGATCTTTGGGGAAACGTCAAGATTCCGAACTTAGACATCTATGATGACAACTGGCATGATGTTTCATCTAAACCAGGCCCCGACTCGTACTCAGCCTTAGTTGGACTCCCCATCACCAACGTTACTACTGGTAACGTAACATTCTCACTCGAGTCAAGCTACCTCCACCTCGAATGTTACAATTTGACCAGGGCTAACAGAACAATTGATATCCCGATTAATTGGACGGAACCCAACCTCTACGGGGACTCTATACCAAAACCTAATGGCACGTGGTATGGGCATAATAATAGCGACTTAATGACGCCATGGTCTTTGGCGGTGGATAGATTTGTTGGCCCGTATTGGGCCTCAACGAGCAACCTCTCCGATCGGTTCGGAGAATTCTTCTTGGGCAAGAGCTTCTATGGTCGACCTCTTCTCTTTGAGAATGAGACTGATCTCAACGTCAAGCCATCAAGACTTCTTTTTGAGTCAGCCTTCCAAGATGGGCCCCACACTATGGAAATGGGCTTCAACGCTGAATGCCATGTCCTGCAGCGCTATGTGGAGTCACGAGTTCACTGCTCTCGAGTTGACTTATCTACTCCTCAGAACTGCTCCGTCACCGCGCAACGCTTATCCCGCACAACGCACGCTACGGAGAACATCACGATGCTTTCTTGGGAAAGAGTCTGGAGTCGTGTGTCACGACTACCCACGCTTATGAGAGGGGCTCAGGGATATGCTGATATTACAATGCGATACCTCGACAATCCAGAGCTCAACGCTGTCAATAATCAAGGCATCGACAAAGACGCAAACTTGTTCAAAGGTGTCAGCTCGGAACAGTTTAGTCGCCGCTTAGCGCAGGTAATTAATACTTACTTGCTGATGGGCCAGGTCTACCAAACGGCCATGCAAGTCGACTCTAGCTTTGTATCTAATATCACAGTATCTGTTGAAGTAGCTAACCTTATGGAAGTCTATGCTATAGACTGGTCATGGATGGCCTTGTTTTTTGTGTCTTGCGTTATGCTACTGGCAAGTGGTATCATAGGTGTAGCCTTTGCTCACCTGGCTATTGGGCCAGAGATCCTCGGGTATGCTTCTTCTATTGTTCGTAATTCTAGGTATATAGACCTTCCCCAGGAAGCTGGTAAGAAGGAGGCGTATGAGGTGGTCAAGATGATGGGACGGAAAAAACTAAAGTACGGCTTTATAGATTCGATGCCGGAAGACGGCCGACCTTTGGTGGGTGTCGGATTGGAAGGTGAAACTGGAAATATACATGTACGTTAGATTAACTATCAGTATTTATAAGAATCTGTACGTCTAAGACGCACCGCTCGGCATTCATCCGGATCATTCTCCCGCCTCCGGTTCCTGAGCGTAGTTGCTTCTGCTCTTTGCCATAATCTTTCCATCACTTCTCAAATGCTTTTCTTTTATACGCTTGTATAGGTGCACTTTCTTTTCCTCTTGAAAGACATCTAAAATTTGATCGTAATCCATCCAATCGCACCTTCTATCTACTATTAATAGCCAAAAGTACTTTTTATAGATATTTACTTAAATCTATGATAACTTTATACTATTAATAATTAATAATCTAAACTTTATCTAAGAGCTATAATGTTATAATAATACTTAAATCGCTCTAAGTTGTATAATTAATACTTAGCCACCCATCCCATAGTTCACAGCAGTATCACAGCACTATAAATAGCTCTTATTTTCGAAAATTTCATTCTCTCTAGTATTAATGTTTTCCAGTATTTATTAGTCGTCTTGTAACATGCTTTTAGCCACCAATCAAAAGCTCCCACGCTGACTACCAGGTTCTAGCCAATAGTCGAGCATTTAGATGCAGGCGCTCCACTCTGTTAACATCGATCTCGTTTTTGGCCAAGTGTCAGCAAATTTCTTGCTCAATGACCTTGTCATACGCGAAGAGGAAAGTGGCCGCTTAAAATTTTTACTTTGGCGTACCGCTCTATTAATACGCTTACTTTCAGCACTTACTTGTATCGTTCATCATAATGGACTCTGAAGCGAAAAAGTTGACTCGGCGATCTCACACTCGGAGCCGCACAGGATGCACAAATTGCAAAAGAAGACACTTCAGGTGTGACGAACACCGACCGTCCTGGTAAGTGACAGTGACGATTTGGATGGGTACTTGTCCAACTTCTGGTGAGATCGTGGTGGCCACGTGATGATCCCGCGGCGCCCCTTTCTCTTGAGTCACGAATTTACAGCATGCGCAACTATTCTTTGTTGGAAAAAGCTCACTTTACATTGTTACTAAGCACATACTGCGCGACTCGAAATTTGCCATGTCACTACACGCACATCGAAATTCCGTTGCGCGAACGCAATAATCAACCAAATCCGGGAGAACAAGCCCCATGGTTCATTAGCCACAACGTTTCACCAGCTGCTAGTGCAGGGTCTCTCGTTATCTCTAGTACGGCGTCGAGAGCAACCCCGGATTTGACTTTCTGGCAAAACACTGTCTCGTCTTCTCCAGACCCATTCGACGCCTTGGCGGTGAAGATGCCCTTCCAGTCCCATAACCTTCTACGCTATTGTAGGTGCCAAGTGAAAGCGCCTTCTCAACCATTCACTAAGTTTAAATTAGTTTCTCAAGCTGTTCAAGCATCCAGCGTGTTGTCACTTTTGAGGAAGTCATTGTGAGTCAGGATGCCCATAGCGCAATCGGCTTTGCCTAAGCCCTAATCAACAACAGCTTAGATGCAGCGGTTCACGACCCCAGTACTCTTCGAAATGTTCTCATCCAGGCTGGTCTCCACTATTCATGGAGGATGGGCTCACTTGGATCGATGGAATCTACTCACCTTTTTCATAAGGTTGAAAGCATACGCATGATCAATCACTGGATTGAGAAAGGCAAGCAAGTAAAACACGTGATTCTTTGCGCAAATCACATTCTCACACTCATATTTGTTGAGGTATGAGCTGAACTAGTTGCAATCGAACTAGGCAGAGAGCTGACGTGCACACAGTGCTGTTTAGGGAATCTAGCCGTTGCAGAAGCTCATATGACCGGCCTAACTCATTACTTGGATGCAATGTTACCTTTCGAAAGCAGCTCGGTCTATACTCAAAATGCGGAAAGAGAACTCTTAGATCGCTATGTTATATTGTAAGCATATCCAGCCCTTGACTCCCATCCTGTTCCCAATGTCAAGGCATGCTCATCTACTCGATAGAGCGTACAGCGCTATAGGTAGCCACAAAAGTCGACTAAGCGATGTGGCTACCTCATCTGCAAACACAATCAACCCTACCAAGCCGTCGCGTCTTGACAATATGGAGAATCTGGTACAGATGTGGGCTTCTCCAAGGCTGGCGCTCGAGCTGCGACTCAGCGCACTGCCCATGATTCCCTTCTTTTTCGCATCCTCTCCGAGTCATCTGTCGCGGTCAGCTGACATACGACCAATTTTGACGCATCTGCGCAATGTCACTTATAAATCCGATATGCGGAATCCCATGTCGAGCATCAATGGTCTTGCCGAAGACCTCTTTAGACTGTGGAACAGCAATCAACCAGCCCTGCTGGTCCATGCGCTTGTCAAAGCACATGTACAGTCACTTGGTCAAGACGTTCGCTTAGACGACCAAACCCTCCCATCCTCTTGGTCTGGCTTTGCAGTAGCCACAAGCCTGTACTTGACTAGTGTGCTACGTGTCTGGAATGAAGGTTTATCTCCAGAACCTTCACTGCTACGTCGCATGATCGCTATCCTAGAAATGGATCTACGAGCTAGCCAGATAAGGCTCGCTGAGGAGCGTAAGGAGCTTCAGGCATTGTGGATCTGGAAAGTTCACGTCGGGTTGATCAGTCTACAAAAGGCTTGCCGGTCAGCTCCAAGTCAAAAACTTGAGGAATATATCTCGACGTTCGAGACCTATTCGAAACTTTGGGCGGAAATAAAAGGTAGAACCGATTGGGCACAAACTGGCAAAGCGCTCTCGGCTATTTGTTGGCCAGTTGACCACAACGCGACACCTCAGCAGGACGTTACTCCAGCAAATCCTGGAACCTACGATTTCTTAGAGTGGATGGAGAGACTAGGCTGAGACAGGGCCCTTGCCAAGATAAGGTTTCCGCGACTGGTTAGTTGCAACTGAGGAGTCTTTCTCAGAAGATCAAGAGTCCAAGTAGTGATAGGGTTAGGATAGTCGTTTGTGACCTAGTGAAATTTCGGTTGTAAGTTAAGACTATAATTAAAACTCTATAGTAAGTCAACCTTTATTAAATAT